>JAIPRK010000723.1:125447-143135 GCA_025469195.1 Chaitophorus viminalis | reverse complement strand
TTGGATTTTTTACTTGCCCAAGTACCATCTACATTTACTTTCCTATTAGAAAAGTTGCTGTTTAAGAAAATCGAAGCATTTTTACTACCAAAAATCGTGTCCTCAGACACAAAAAAAAAAAAAAAACACACATCATTGTAAAATCAATAGATTACATCACTCCGTTCAGAATCTAAAATGTTTTTTGTAAAAACTTGAATTTGCGTAAAATTTCCCATTTTTTCCTAATTTTTTTATCGTTTTTTTTCGATTTTTTCAAAAAGTATTAAAGAAGTTGGATTTTTGACTTGCCCAAGTACCATCTACATTCACTTTTCTTTCAGATAAGTTGCTGTTTAAGCAAATCGAAGCATTTTTACTGCAAAAAAAGTTGTCGTCAGACACAAAAAAAAAAAATAAAAAAAAAAAACATACATAGTTGTAAAATCAATAGATTCCATCACTCCGTTCAGAATTTAAAAGGGGATCAATTTCTCATACTATTTCCTCTCCATAAATAAATCACTACAGTGGTTATGAATTAGAATTTAGAAAAATAATGTTGATATTTTTAATTTATTTTTCAAATGAATAAATAAGTAATTTTATGATACGTGAATAATTTTATAATTGTATTATATAATTATTATTTTTATCAGATAGGTTTCCTATGACCTATAAGACTATAACCATTCCGTCGAGAATATTCCATCTACAAGTACTACAATAGTATTCGAAAATATTACTAATAATGTATAAATATTAAGTAGAACGTATGAAGAAAAATAAACAATGAAAACTATATTACATGAAGAATCACTTTTGGAAATGTGAACATCAATTTTTCTAGATTACTAGTGGCATGTTTTCCTCTCCGGGGATTCGGAAATAAATAAATAAAACGGGCATTATAAATATGCGTTTTCCGAAGAACACAAAAACACACTACCATGACCTCACATACATTTCGATGTATGCACAAGTGTTTAATTAATTATAAAAAGACACAAGTATTATTTTGGAGATCGTTCATAAAAATGCATCACGATCACACCACTTGATTTATAAAGGCGTAGCATGCAAACATGACATTCAGCACACACGTTTGATTCAAATTGTACATTTTCAAACATTACATATGGAACACATCATACACATACCGTATATACTGTATTTAGTGTATTTGATTTTATTGTTGTCCATGAATGAGATATGTATATTGTATACTGTGAAATTGCAGTTCAATTTCAGTCTTTAAGCTGAAGCTTTAAGTTGTAGTCAATGGCTACATAATTTTTTATTATAGATATAATAACTGATAAAATCATTTTACGGTCAAGCATCACCGCTGTGTTAGTTGTCATCACTCAATTTTCATAAAATAAATTAAATATTTGGTCCACTGTGGTAGGTAAATAAATTGATTGATAAATTTTGATTGTTAAGTACTTACTTTTATTTTCATTGTTGAATTTTATATATAGATAGTAGATAAAAATAAATCATGATTACTTTAACTATATCAATATTATAATGTTGATAACATTCTAATACAAAGATTAAATTAATAAGCAACGTATACTATTAGAGCAATGAGTGAGAAATATAGAACTAGATATAATTTCTTTAAAAAAAAACCTTATGAAAAATCATTAGAAACCCAAGATATTGAAATATTTATTTTTAGGTTTATTCCAAACAATAAAAAAGTCAAATAATTTATAGATGTATGCAGAAAAATTTTGAGAAATGGGATCATTGGAATTTGATTTGTGAAAACTTTTATCCCTAAATGTCGATGTACAAAGGACTATTGAACTGGAAACGTGTCCAGTGATCCAGAACGACCAGAACTTCCTAAAATTATTAAAAAAAACATTGAACTTTAAAAATGTAATTGTGTTGTATATTAAAACAAATTTGAACCTCTCCTCCTCGGGAATACGTTTTCATTTACGTTCTTGTTAGAATACCTATACATTCTCTCCATAAATGAGCTTTAGATACGTTACCTACTAGAAATTCAATTCATAGTCTTATATTTACGTATTTGCATATTTGAAACAGGTTATTTCGTATATTGTAAGCAAAAGTCTATGTATTTTCAGTATCTCCATTCTCCACATCGGACCGAACAAAATAAAAACACGAAAACCCCCGTCTAATAGACGCATTGAATGTCCTTTGATGTACCGCTATTACCGAAATCCCAAAATACGTATTATAGGACGTGTGAACCATTAGCACTGTTTATAAACACTATCCCTTTTTGCGTATGCAATGCATTTGCGTGTGCTGCTGTGTCTCGTGTTTGTGAGCGCGCCATTTCATCAAAAAAAAAATCCGTGAAAATGTATATTAAAATTAGGGAAGGACGCACAGCATGATGCGTCGGGTACATAGGGAGAGAGTATTGTAAGTTTAAAGGAATGGTAGAGATAAGAAGTAAACTGAAACCTATACCTGAGATCAGGAACCTTTTCATAGGAAAGAGCGATTTTTTTTTAAAAAAAAATGACTAAGCCATGATATCCAGAGGGCCGCACAGGTTTGAACAACCTTTTTTTTTTAGTTGTAATTGAAGTACTTATTATTATTTCATTGAAAAATTGATGGACATTAAAAACAAAATAATTCGTTAAAGTGGAAAACTTTATTTCATTAATTTAGAAATATTATCGCTATAATAATAACGTATAGAGTATAATTTATATCTTATGGGTCTCGTGATGCATGTTTTATTTTCCCAAGAGCCACAGATTGCCGTTGATGAGTCGCAGGATTCCGATCACTGCCCTATACGATATACGAATTCAAATGCGAGTATAGTCAACGATAATCATGTGCCTATAGAAAGTGTTTAAATCATGTGTGAGACGGCGATAGCCGAGAGTAACTACGGGAACAACAATGCATGAAAAATACAAGTGTTTTTCTTGTACCAAAAATAATTAGGACAGTAGTTTTTCAATTATTGAGTAAGCATCGGGTGGGTCCACAATTTTGCCCGTTGGGCCGTTGCCTACCTAGCAGTTCACCCCTGCACGCACACAGCATCAGAATGTGTGCGATGATCCCGGTGTTTACGTCTGTAACAGCGGAAAATAATATATCGATCGTTGCGTTGTTTTGAATTCACGTAAACAATGTTTCCGAGATATAACTCGCGAGCCTACGACGTAAACAGTGTTTCCGAGACATAAGAAAATTATTTTAAAAGTTTCGTTTACTCAAAAACATATTAGATATTAAAACCATTAGGGTTATTTATTTAGCTCTAACATAATCAGTTTTCTATTAGGTATAGTATTTCTATGTGAGGCTGCACATACTCTACTCATGTGTGTATATGTTTTATCAACTATTATTAATTTTCCAATTAAAATCATTCTTAACAATCCACAATTGTACTTCTCAAATTAAATTCTTACTCTTATTCAAGCTTGTAAACAGGGAATTTTAATGTAAATGTTTGAAGTTGATTTAAGTCAATTTCAGCCTTTTCATTATGGTTATAACTTATAATACAAGAATTAAAAAAATATATAATCTAAATGTACCTTTAAATCGCACTATTTTGGAATTTAAAGTCCAATATATTATTATTATTTTTTTTTTTAATACGTAACTATCTATAATATTAACTTGGACAACTTTGATAACTTCATAAACTACCAGAATTAATGTATTTAATTTGTAATTAATTTTGTTTTTATTATTTTATCTTAGACTATTTTTCTTATTCTTTTACCAATGTTTATATTATAATTAATGTACTTTCATTATGAACTCGGTCTATCTGTATTCGAGCATTTTATGATGGTCATAGTATGAGCTTACAGCATGCTAATTTCTGTTCCGTATTATTATGGTGCGGTTGATGTAAAAATACACAAATAACTCCTCGCGAGCCTATACGACGACGGTAAACAATGTTCCCGCGACCCAGCGTCCGGCCTGGCCGGGGAAGGCGATGGCGATAAGAACCATCCTTCCCCCACGTGCGCAAGAAACGAGCGGGCGGGGGTAGGGGGTAGTAGCCGATGTGGGGAGGAGGTGGAACCGATTTTGCGCTGCGTAGTTGGACGTATTGTGTATATTATTTTCGGCGTTGTTGTTGTTGTTCGCGCCGGCGATCGGTGACCGACCTTGACCCCGCGAGCGCGTCACGCATGCGCCGTGACCGGACGGGGGGAAAAAAAAAACATTCTCCCTCTCCCGGACGCCACCGCCGCTGATGGGCTGATCGCGTCCACCGCACCACGACCGGCCGACGCAGCAGCAGCAGCAGCAGCTCCTCGAGGTGGCACGCACTCGATTTCGAGACGGCTGCTCAAATTCACGGACCATTATCAGTTATCAGGCGCGCGCGCACGCACGGACACCAGCGGCAGCACGACCGCGAACGGCAGAAACTCACGTCCACGACGACGACGACGCGCGTTTCTAGGTTATGTTATTATCGTTCGTTCGGTGTGTATAGTGTGTTCAGCGTTCGTACGTCGTCGTTGCGCCCTTGTGCGTTGGTGTGTGCGAGTGCGCGCGCGCGCACTGTTATTATTATTATTATTATTATTATTATTATTATTACTATTCCGATATATTATAATAATATCGTATTAGTAACTATAGTAGTAGTAGGTACAATACCTCTACACCGCAGTGTAATACAATATAAATATTATTACTGTTTACTGCGTCGCCACCGCGGGACGTTCGTGCACGGCTCAAGCCGACAGAGGGTTTATTATGAATTAAGTAGTGGTCGTCGTACAGCTGCTGCCGGACAATCTCGTTGGGCATTCGTGTTGATTTCGCCGCGGACGTGAAACGTTTCACTGGTTTTCTCCCGTCCCGCGGGTTTCGCTTGCAGTCGTCGTCGTCGGTTTACCCCCGGTCGTGCGACTCCGGAACCCTTGTGACCGTCCTGGTCCCGGCGCCGATGCTGTTTGTTGTCGCTGGTACCTGACCGTGGTCGTCGACCGAAGCCCGAAACGCACGTGCGTCCCGTCAAGGAAGACGGTGAGACGCACGCGCCGCCCGCAACGAAAGAGGTACGTTTGTTTTTACGTCTAATCCGCAACGACCAAAGAAAACCACTCCAACTACCGTAATATTATAATAATTGTCGAGACAACACGTCGGTCTGAATGCGATCATTATTGTTGTTGTTGTTGTTAAATATTTGCGAGTACATCCGGTGTCTCTATTCTTTCTTTATTTATTTATTTATTTTCGCTGTCGCCTTTATCCGCTCGCTCGGATCGCCGTGATTCTTGTTCATAATAATTCAGTCAATGAAACGCGTGCGCTTGTGCGTGTGTGCAAGCCCTCGTGTTATGATCTAAGAAAGGACATTACGGTGCTGCGAAACGTTGTCCGTCACGTGATACAACGTGCCGCGTTATGACGTAATAAATAATAATTGTAACAATAATATTAAGTCAACTATCATCGTTCTTTTACGTAACAAATGCACAGAATTGATGAACAACACGTATCGATCAAAATTATAATAATATTATTGTACACATGGATCGTTTAAACGTTATAAATAATAATAAATAGTAAATACGCATGTTTAATTTGATATCAATCCTTATCAGTTATATTCACTATCCAATTGATAATTTTCTTGTATCAAAACAAAATGTTTATGTGACATTTAACTATTACCACAGACTATATGAAAATATGTACACATAATATGTTTGTGTTATTACTATAGATTATATGAATATAACTCCTTGAATATATTCATATTAATCTGTGCTATTACCACCAGGCACCGGATGGGGGGGGGGGTACAACTTTGAAGTAATCATTACATTTATTTATGTAGTTGATTCTGATATCGTCGTCAAATAAATAGTTGTTACTTGTATAATGCTGTACTGATTGTACAGTCATATTCTTAAAAAAATAATTGATGAAGAATATAATAAATTATATTCCGTTTGTAAAACTGATGACAATTTAATATTCTATAATTTTACTCACTTAGTTTCTTCCATTAAACACAAACATTCAAGTTTGATAGTTTTTATTAAAGCAACATTTTTCCTTTTATAATTATTTTTTATATCAATACCTATATTATTATTCTATTAAAATATTATTGTAAAATTGTTCAAAATGTTTTATAATATTCAGTTGTGATCTACCTAATAAATAATATTGTAAATCTAATTGTATCTTATAGAATATAATGAAGTAGAAAAATGTAAAACTTATATGATAAAAGTTAATTAAAGATAAAGTATCGCAACTATAATTAATGTAAGACATATTTGATTGCTTAGTTAATTTTATTTTAACAATTTTAATTACAATAAATAATTGAGCAGTTATTGGTTATTGGATATTGTTAGATAGGTAATTATTAATTAGTTTGCTGTACAGTCATTAAAAAGAAAAAAAACATTTAAAATACTCCTTTTGGAATAGGTATATTAACTTAATAATTACTCACTATTTGAAATAAATGTTTTTATTGTTCGAAACATGGTAAAAAAATAAGTTCTAGAGCAATTAATACAATCTATTGATTTATAATCTGTTTTTTGTTGTTGCGTTACTTATTTAAACTGCTTTTAATATATATTAATATTATTAATAAATATGGCATTATACCTTATATCTATATTATATTAAACAGTTAATGTTAATTTAATGTAATCTGTAATCTGTAGTGGTTCTAAAAAGGTATTACTATACACACACAAAACACTTTTTGTATGTATAAAAAGTATTAGAACTTTTTATTTGCATTTCATAGAATCAAACATACTTATCTTATCAATTTATTTTAAATTTGATTGAATATTGTTAAAATATATTGTTTTGTTGTACCTATTACAATGAAAAGGGTGTCATAATTATGATGTAAAACTAATATATTTGTAATTGAAATAATAAATAAAGAAGATAATATTGTTAAATAAAGGTTAAAAATAACAATGATCTAATTTAAACGCAATAATCAATCTGGTAGTGATTTTAAAATTTTACCATAAAAATATGGGTATATGAAATACACATAAAATAATTTCTTTAATCAGATAGTAAATTTTTATTTATAGTAAATAATAATGACTGTAATATGAATATAAAATAAAAGTAAAAAACTTTAGGTATCCGTCTACTCATATTTTTTAAAAAATGACATTAATTGTATAATATAATCCAACTACAAACTAGTTGAGTCATACTAACCATTTTTGTTTACTGGGCAAGATTATTTGTTTTCAATATCATCATCAACTATTGCATCTCAATACTGGTACTGTGCCACTGTGGTATATTTAAAATGGTTGGTGTAGTTGTAGTTAGTGACATAAAAAAAAACTCATTTTTATGTTAGCATACTTTATTTAGTTGTTTTGTGATATCTTTACATTTAGGACAATATAGTTGTCAGATTGAAGCAGAAGAAACATATTGTGATATCGGTGCCTGGTCGTTTGTATAGTAATCTATGTTTATTTTTTGAAAACTTATAAATATTAATAAATTGAAAATTGTTGTAATGCTGTAATTTATATAATATGTTATTACAAGCTAACATATATTATACAATTAGATGAATATATTAAATATTTAATCTTACATTTTTATTTCATTTTGTTGGAGGGTTCTTTATTTAGTAAAATAACGAGTAGGAAGATTTGTGGTCCATTAGTTACATATAGCTGAGCTTATATATTTCTTTGGTTCTTTTATGAATTGTTAAAATATATATAGTTCAGTATTAAGATATTTTTCTTATATTTTTTTAGACTGTAGGGTGGATTGTATACTAATTAGTACTTATTATGAAAAAATTAAATTTGGTAAAGAGTGATGACCAATCAATGACTCATGAATATGTTGAATATAAGGTTGTTTCTTGCATATTTTAATAAATTTATCATATTTATTTTTCTATCATTTATAAATTAAAGGTATACTTACAATCAAAATTATAAAATTTTATAAGGAAAAGGATAAGTGGATACAGGCTTTATGGCCTCACTAAAAAAAAAATAAGTTTCTAAAATCAATAATTATACTTATCATATTTTGATTTTCTAAGTAGTTTTTTGAATATTAATAATCGAAAATATTTTTGAAATAATGATAAATTTGGTCGATCACGTATTTTTTTTTTTATATAAGTGATTTTTAATTTAAATTTGTTTTCGATTTTAATATTACTTAGTAGTAATAGTAAATTAGTAGTAGACGTCTGTATTTCCTATTGAATATCCTTAAACTTTTTTCAAAAGGTCAAGATTTTGAATAATGTACTGCGTACAGCTGTTTATTTTCATGAATACCTAATAACTAGGTCCTAGTTGTATAGAATGCACGATTTTATTTTTTTAAATATGTATATAAAACATACACCTATAATATATTATATATATATAATAATATAATATATACCTACCTAACTTTTGGTTTTGATATTTTTAAATTAAATTCGTGTTAAATGAATTTATTCGAATCAGATTCGTAATTGGTTAAAAATTTGCCATCATACTGCTATTTAAAATGTCGTTCCCTAACTTCCATTAACTGATATGTTCTAATATATATTATGAAATATATAGTATAGATGATATTGAATGTACAAAGAAAAACTATATAAAAACCATATGCATTCATTTTATATATATATATATATATATATATATATATATATACATAATATAGATTCGAGTTGTAATTATTGTTGAGCTCTATGAATCATTGATATTTTACATACAATTAAGTATTGTAATTAGATACCCTCTCGTCCGGTATTATCAAATAAGAGAAGTGTTAATGTTCCATTATTTAAATTGATATATATTCGACAATCGCATCTGCAGTGGCATAAACATTTAGCGCGTGCCTGATCATGGTAATTACGGTAAATTTGCCATGATCAAAAATTTAAAACGTTCAATTTAGAAATTTGTAACTAAGTTGAGTTTAATTACAGTATTTATAACCGCTATTATCATGTTGTGATCGTTAATTTTTACCTTGTTAATTCGTTTTTTGTGATTGTATTTTTATTATTATCAAAATCTTTTAACACTAAAATTTAATAATAGAATAACCCGTTTTGAGTCTCTTGATGGTTATGTATTTCTGTCTATAATAATATTATTAATATTTATTGCTGTGAATACTGTTATATTTACTTTCAAAAATAATATACCATTGGATACATCATACACATTTTGCTTGGTTTGATATAATTTGACGTTTACATTTGTGTGAATTGTTGTGTAAAGATAGGTATTTAAAGAATTTAAATTGGTTGAATTCATGTATTATTATTTTTCTTTTAGGGGTAATGCTTCTAGAAAAATGGGAATGCAACATTTTAACTTGATAAATTTATATTACTTAACAGTTAACATCAATTATGCTAATCATTTTTCCATCAGTCTGGTCTCCGGTACATAACAAATAATAATAATACACGCGATTACTATATTAAGGTATTGGCTAGCTGATACAAACATTGTAACTTATTAGTATAGATTTAAAAGAAATGCCATAACAATGCTCTAAAAAAATTAATGTCTGAGTACGAGTACTCAAGTATAATATATTATATACATGCGTCGTTTATATTGTGTTTCTGTGCTGCGTTATGCATTAATGCACTTTTATTTTAAAACTTATTACCAAATTTACTAATTATTTTTTAACTACCTATCATCTATACATTTAATACATACATACATATCATATCATACATACATATCATATTATACATACATATCATACATTTAATAAAGGGCAATTGAAATCTCGCTAACTATTATATTTCAGACTAATTCAGCGGGTCAGAAGTTAACCCCCCCTTTTTTTGATAATTTAACTAATATGACATTTTAATAGAATAATGCTTTAAGTGTAACTCCCTGAACTTTGAATTTAATAATTTAATACGACTAACAATAAATTACCGTCCCTATTGTTTTTTTGTTTGTTTTAGTAATCAATATATTGTTTTCCATAACTCAAAATGCTTAAACTTTTTATGTATTGAAATTAAATATAAATTTGTTAAGGCCAAAACATTAAGTTTAAATGAAATAATAGAATTTATTACCTGTTTTAGTATTTGAGAAATAAACTCAATATGTAAATTTATTATTATATTGGTGGAGGTTGATAAATCATATTCCATTATTCCAATCATTCTAATTTTTTAATAGTCAGTTTTGTTCATTATATTTTGATTTGTGTGTAAAATTGTTTAGCCAGAAGCACAACTATTACGTTCTATTGAGTCACAATACTTAAGTATTGTAATTTTATACTAGTTATTTTAAAATATCGGCGGGGTGCATTAAATTGATTTACATATTATTATTGAAGGTTTTGCGTGTTTCTTCCAAATCACTAAACAATGAAATTTACACTTAACACAATAGGTTTTATATTGTCAAACACATTAATCTACATAATTGTTTGTATTTTTTAAAGATTCTTAAAACTCGATAGATAACATATTATAGATACGGCCTCATAAATTCCATTAATTCAATAATTATATTATTGATTATTTTGTAATAAAAATAAACGGATTTGAGTAACAATTATGTAGTAGGTATAGTAGTGATGAATTTATGATGAACGTTACATTTAATATTATACAATATTTTACGGTTCTGTGCTGTAGGTACTTATGTGACATATTAATTATATTATTTAAACCAAGTTTAATAATTAAATTCTAATATAAATTGTTTCCATATGTATTTATTTTATTTGCTCATAAATCGAATACATAAAATATTTACAATTTTGTACTAATGTTAATTAAAGTCTAAAATATATATATAGATTATAAAGTACCGTTATTATTTATGTTGAAAAGGTAATATTATTTTTAGTACATTTTGTTTATTTAAATAGTACCTTTAGGTATTTTTATTTCGTATAAATGTAATTACATCATAACATTGTATAGGTAAATAATAGATACACAATTAATTTTTCAATTTTTCATTATTTTTCATTACATACTTAGCGCAATATTTGTAAACATATAATACAGTGGCAGTGGGGTTCATTATCTATTTATTTGAAGATTAATAAAATAAATACCAAAGTTAAACTTAGAACCATGCAATTTTTAAAGGGGTTTCGAAGCTATAGGTTGATAACTTTTTTATTTTTAACTATTGGTAGCTAATAAATGCTTTTTCAATACTAATATAAAAATACACTGGTTGTAAAGAAAAATTATTGAACTTTAAATAATGAATTTATATATATGTAGACAGAAATATTTAATGTTGTTTATTTTTAGATCATTTATTTTTTTCATATTCAAGCGATCACAGGTTTTATACTCTTGTCTATTCATAATTTTGCTGTATGAAAAGCAATTAAGGTTTTAATAATTCAATATTGTGTGTTATTTCAGTTGTGTATACTGTACCTATTTTTATGGTTAAGCGTCATTTGGTAGAATAATTTTCTCTAAATAATAATAGAAAATGAAAAATTAACCTTTTTATAGTTATTCAGATTGTATTTAAATTGTTTACAAATAATTTTCTAATAACTATAACAAATTATTTTCAATTTTCAAGTTTGTTTTTATAGATATTGAGCGAACAAATTAATTGTTATATTATGTCTTCTTAAGAAATAGTTGCGTATTGAAGAATTTTATGCGAGAAGTGTACCCATATAAAATATTTGAAATAATGGTCTTATATTATGTAAACTCCATTCCTTAGCATATATTTTTTCCAGCTTATTTTTAGGATAATATATTTTTGAATTGAATTTATGTTAAAACCTACGTCTATAAAATGGTGCACTGTTTGATATTTATTTTGTTTCAAAAAGTTAATTTAAACTATTTTTAAATCTATGGGACTCTTAACATCATTAGAAATTATTATAACTCGGCTAGTTCATGATTTTTCAGTAAACGTGAAAATTTAATTTGGCTGTTTTAGTTATTGTATAAGTGTTTCCTACGAGTTGACTGTGATAGGTTTCAATTTAGATATAAGTTCAGAAATACTTTTATTTATTTATTTGAAGCGTTTTATATTCATACTAGGATATAAATTTATTTTCTCTTTAATTTATATATGTATTCAAAAATTGATAGTGAGCAACACCAATACATTCGCCCACTATTTAGATACAAAAAGATACGCTACTGGATTTTGCCTCTTCTGTCCAAGATTTTTTTGGCTCATATATGAACCTGAATAATACCTATAATACTGTTATATCGATTAAATACGTGTACAAGTATACTAACCATTGTAGTGATACGATCATTTTCATCATTTTTGATGCGATAATACGAATATTCTCCCCATCTACAAAGCAGTCCAGTAAATCTTACGATTACTGATTCATGAAAATACCACATAAATATTGTTTACTTCAGTACCCATTTAGAGAATGGTTGGACAGCTTATTAGATAACTGAGAGCGTTCCCCATAGTGATTGATCTGTTACGACTTTAACAGCATTTTCAACTGTGCCGTAAGGACTTATTTGAATCCAGAATTCCAGAGATACCTCAATAGAACTGAATATCTCTACCGAAGATGCTAAGGAGTTCGTAAATTGCCCTATATAGTTCTTAAAATGATTTAATCAAGTTGGAATGTCCTTTGTAAGTGTGAACTCCAATTATTTTAATATAGAACTTCGACCCGCCAAAACTTTGAAACTGCGTAAGGCTGTTTATATAAGGGATGCTGGGCAATCAATGTAATTGAAGTGACTATCGTAACAAGAAAGTGAGAGAATGTTGATGGGATGATAAAGTTGATTTGGGAAGAAGTTAATTAGTTGTTTTCTCAAAGGGGTTCATTCATGGGTTTATTCTTTATTTATTTTTTCTTCTGCAGGAAGTTTCATGGATGAAAAAATTAATTTAGATCATTGTTTACTAGAAAATTTGAATTAATAAATACCAATAGGCAACGCTAGATAACTCAGTAAAATATATTTACTCAGGATGACATTATATTTATATTATAACTTATAAGATATATCCTAATATATTTATATCATTATAAATTATTTTTCGAGTTTGATAAAACTTATATTATTTTCTTAGATTATAAAGTTAATTTCGGAAAAACATAATTTATAATTCTGATATTTTTTGTAAATGTTACTGCTCAGTATTATATATAACTATATTAGTTCATATGCCAAAACTATATTTCAAATAAAAGTTGATTATTTTTCAGTGTCAATATTTATCTTAAAGTTTCTATTTATAAAAGTAAAAGCTAGATAAATATTGAATAATTAAACCGTATAAATGAATATTTTATTACATAAAATTTTTAAGATAGTCAAAAATAATTATCAATTTTAAAATAAGCCTGATGTATAGATTATGTAAATGTAATCATTGGTAATATTTAGATATCTTATTTTCAACGTCTATATTTTTACTGATAGCTTTCAACACGTAATGATGTTTTATGTTTGACAAGTGTGCTTTATTTTTGGACTTAATGGTTCGTATCAATGTGTTGCCAAGAGAAAAACTTAATTATTTTCATGTTCATATTTTGTTTTAATCCAACTCTATTCTCAATAGTGGTTATATTCATATTTTAATCTTAAAATACCGTTTGTACATTATGCTAAATATACTTAATTATTTTTATAAAAACTTATTGAAGAAATGAAATTTAAATTAAAAATTATATCTGAATAATTATGAATTAAGTGTGTCAACATAAGCTTAAAGTATTTTATAATATTTATTTTAATAATACAATTGATCATATTATGTACTATTAATATTTACTCATGTGTTATTCATTATTACATGTATATCATTACCTATCATAATTTATTATATAGATTGATATAAAAATGAGTACTGAAATGCCCTATGTTATTGTTCTTTCAGTAATATTGTTGATTGTTGCAAACAAAAAATAAAATGTTTTAATCTATTGATTACCTATTTTGTAATATTTTTATATTTCCCTTCCATTTTATTTTATTTTTGATTTTGTAAATATTATTTATACTATATAGTCATTTGTTGTGCTATTGCATTGATAGTACACTATTACGTCACTTACATCACTGTGATTAGGAATTTAATAACCGCTTTATTTACCAACATATTTCTTAGAAATTGTATTGAAAATTATGTGACTTAACTTGAATTTTATTCAGAATTCCTTTGAAGGAATTCATTTTACCGAAGTATTGTTAAATATTGATAGTTTACATGTATGTGATTAAATAAATGTCACTTCGGTAAAACCAAAATATAAGTGTAAAGATTATAACGAGTATGATTGTAAAAAGTTTAAAAGAAATAAAATTAATATATTGTTGAAATATTTTATTTTAATAATATTATTAAATTTAATAAAAAAAATTTTGGAAGTTTTCGGTCAAGGTTAACTGGCATATAAATTCTATCTTCTTCAAATCACATTACTTTGAATAAATTTGTGTACGTGGTTATTTGGCGAAATAAGGTACGTGGAATATTTTATGCTGCCAACATATATTTAATGTCGGTTATAAACTTTTTGAAAGGAGAAAGATACAATTGTGTTTATAATATATGATTTGATATTACTAATTTTCATACATTAGTGTACTTTATTAATGTTATCTAAACGTTGTTATAAAGAAATTACTTTTATGTAAAACATATAAATAGAACATCCAACTAATACTCATTAGTTATTACTTATTAGAACTTAATATCTTTAACAAATTTATCATTAATTATTATTTGAAGTAAAGTTTTCTCTTTAATTTTGAATGTTTTTGGTATATTATTTCGTTTGTATGTCCCTAAGGATCCAAGTTGCTGTTAAGTTCCTTAAGTATTTTTAGTTTTAGTTAAATATAGAAACATAATTTTAATGTCACTAAAATATTTGATTAAGCTAGATTATATTCTTATTGGGGTAGTAATGTACAACAGGTATTTGTTTTACTTAAAGAGAAAATTCAGAATGAAAAATGAGAAAAAGCAAATTCCAAGCACAGAAAGAATTCAACTTCATATCTGCTACATTTTGTTTAGGCAAGTAGAAATATTTTGATAATTTCTGACTTAATTATTATTGTACAGATAGAATTTAGTATAACTGAACATTTTAAATTGTTTGATACATTAGTGAAATTAGAAGGAGTGTATCTAAGGAAACTACAATTAATCTTTCTTTGAACTTTCAAAACATTTTGTCGAATGCTTAGTCATTTATATTTAAATTCTTTAGTTGAGAATAGCGTATCGTCATTTTCTGGTTTATACATTTGTGGATATCATCTATAGTTCCATTATGTTTATTATACGTGTGCTATTTTGTGTGTATACCTATAACTATTATACGAAAGACGGAAAGAATGTGCATGTACACTTTCGAAATTATTTACAAATATACATACAAATATGAAAAATGTGGTTGCTGGTTTCAATTTACCATCCAAATGTCGTTGAATAAAATCGGTTTGGGTTTAGTTGGTAAATTCGAGCTAGGTATATTATATTGAAACATTGTACTGCATTAACATAATATTGCTCAATCCCTATAGTCCTTCATAAATATTTCTATTTCTATTATTTTTTACATATATTTATACGAACTTATTGTATATACCATTTACATATATGTCGTATACTCGTATGTGTGTATGATGTGTTTTGCCAATATAACGGAATCTAACGGAATAATTCTGGAAACCCGCCCATATATATTGATATTAGATAACAGATTCTTAACTGGAAACAGCAGGTCTTGCTGCTATAGCATACATATGCATGACTACAGATATTATATTCTAGCTCTCGGGAAAACATGACGAAATAGTCCATCCCTCAATTTTCGACGACGGTCGTTAAATATTATTATATATCCCAAGTTTTAGTTATATGGATATATTATAGTCGTTTAATCCAGCTTAAAAGCCTTCAAGCACTGTCCTTTGGGATCCTTTTATTACAGTTGCTCGTAACATAATTGGATGGGTCCAAAGAAAACTCTTTCTTCTCATCTTTCGTCATACATGTTGTTTATAAACTGTATACATACATAATATTACATTGTTATATTGGGTTCGTTCCGTTGAAAAAAAATGTGTCATTTTTCAGTTTGGCCGTCTACCGGCCGATTTATGTTTATGACGGAAAACCAAAAGTGTATTTTCAGTGTTGCACCTTGTTCGTTTCACTCAGGAATCTCAAGAACTTTTCCAAAAACGTGACATCGGGATACGGCAAAAACGTGGATATGGATGCACAATAATATTGTTGTCGGTCGGATACAGGATGTCTCAGAATATTAAGGTGAATTATTAGGGAGTTTTTGCACAACTCTGGTTAAACGTTGTGGTAAAAGTTTGGTTAAATTAAATGTTAACATTTATATTATAATATATAAAACTTCAGTTTTTGCAAGACTAGTGATGAGACTTATTGTTTAACCGTTTAACGTAAGATTAAAAATTGTTCTTAAAGTTCACCAATATTACGATAAATTGATTTCAATAACGTACACGATAAACTATGAAAAATAACCGATTATTTACAAACAGTGGTGAAAACAAAAATTGAGTTAATAATCACGGATATGCGGATATGTTATAGCTACGCGAACTCACTGTGAAAATTAATCAAAAAAAGAACGGATGGGCTTCGCTTTGCTGTACAGTTGGAGATAGAGTGCACCTCGTTTATAAGATAGGTCATAATTACAATGGATTTGTTAAATTTGAATGCAATGATAGATATCATTGTATACGAATAACGATTCTGAACGGAGTTAATATGTTTGTCTAAAATGTGTATATAATAATATAGTATTTTATATTTAAATTTAATTATAATGAAATTTCGTAAAAATTTAAATTTCAAACAGTCATAAAATTTTTTCTTTTAAGTCCGGTAGAAATTTTTTTTATATATTTTTGAAGATTAGCTTATGGACAACCTAGTGTTAAAATTTTGAACCTTAAATATAAACAGAAAATAACATGCAAATTATAGTGATTTTGACACATTTTATACAAATTTGAGCTTTATGAGCTTATAAAAAAAATTTGAGTGAAACGATCACCGTTATTTTATATTGAAGATAAGTTAAGCTTATTATAAACATTGTATTAAATTTTCGAAAGTTTTTGGCCAGCCAATTAAATTTTATAGGTGTTTAAAAAATAAAAACTTACAAAAATTGAAAATTTAAATTGTCTATAAATAAGTCAAAATATGTCAAAATACTTTGAAAACTCAACCATGTATAGAGAACACCAATATAAAGGTTTGGTGAAAATTTCAAGTTGTTGCGGTTTTTCGTTTTTGAGTTAGAGTATTTTAAAAAAAAACGATATGATTTTTCAGTCTAGAATTTTATATATTTTATTATATTTTACATGTAATTTTATGTCAATATTCGCTGTTCAAACGCTTATAAAAAAAATTGTGCATATGAATTTTGATGATTTTTGAATGAAAATAAAAATTACTTGTGCGGAATATTGTATTAAATTTTCAAGTATTTTGTAAAAGTCAATTTTTTTTATCACCGATTATAAAAAAAAAAATGTAAAAAAATCAAATTTTGTAAATGCCTATAAGTGGCTTAAAAATCAATATAATATTTTGAAAAAAATATGACATAAAGGAAATGCCTATCTTAACAACTGGTGAAAATTTCAAGTTTCTGCGACTTATACTTTTTGAA
>JAIPRK010000723.1:0-125347 GCA_025469195.1 Chaitophorus viminalis | reverse complement strand
ATAAACAGAAAAAATTTTATGAATTTTTATCTACAAAATAACTTGCAAATTATCGTGATTTTGACACATTTTATACAAATTTGAGCTTTATGAGTTTATAAAAAAAATTTGAGTGAAACGATCACCGATATTTTCTAGTGAAGATAAGTTAAGCTTATTATAAACCTTGTATTACATTTTCGAGAGTTTTCGGCCAGCCAATTAAATTTTATAGGTGTTTAAAAAAAAAAAAAGACAAAAATCGAAAATTTAAATTGTCTATAAATAAGTCAAAATATGTCAAAATACTTTGAAAACATAACCACGTATAGAGAACACCAATATAAAGATTTGGTGAAAATTTCAAGTTGTTGCGGTTTTTCGTTTATGAGTTAGAGCATTTTAAAAAAATGTAGTTTGTAAAAACGTGATTTTGCATAAAATTTTCAGTTTTTTCGTAATTTTTTATCGTTTTTTTCGATTTTTTAAAAAAGTATTGAAAAAGGTGGATTTTTGACTTGCTCAAGTACCATCTACATTCACTTTCCTATCAGAAAAGTTGCTGTTTAAGAAAATCGAAGCATTTTTACTGCAAAAAAAGTTGTCGTCAGATACAAAAAAAAAAAAAATAATCACACATCATTGTAAAATCAATAGATTCCATCACTCCGTTCAGAATCTAAAATTTTATGAATTTTCAACTACAAAATAACTTGCAAATTATCGCGATTTTGACATATTTTATACGAATTTGAACTTTATGGGCTTTTAAAAAACATTTGAGTGAAACGATTTTCAATTTTTTCCAGTTGCTATAAGTGTAATTTATAATAAACCTTGTATGAAATTTTTAAGAGTTTTCGGACAGCCACATTTTTTTTTATCGGTATTTCAAAAAAAAACTTCGAAAAATTGAAAATTTAAATTGTTTATAAATAAGTAAAAATACTTCAAAATACTTTGAAAACTTAACCATGTATAAAAAACATGGTAAAAATGTCAAGTATCTGCGGTTTTTCGTTTTTCAGTTAGAACATTTTTTAAAAAAAATGTAGTTTGCCAAAATGTGGTTTTGCGTAAAAATTACAGTTTTTCGTAATTTTTTTACTGTTTTTTTTCGAAGCTTTTAAAAAGTATTGAAAAAGTTTGATCCTTGACCTGCTCACCATCTATATTTACTTTCCTTTCAGAAAAGTTGCTGTTTATGAAAATTGAAGCAGTATTTTTACTGCCCCAAAACGTGATGACACAAAAAAAAAATAAATAATAATAAAAGTAAAAAAAAAAACACACATCATTGTAAAACCAATAGATTCCATCACTCCGTTCAGAATCTAAAAAATTCCCGAGTTATTACAAAAAACTACTTTTGATAGATACAGTAACAGGGCAAAGTATAAATGCATTTTGAGTAAAAAGTTGAAAAATCAAATTCTTCTACTGATTTGTATTTAAAAAAAAAATTATGAAAATTTAGGGTGTTGGTTAAATTGATGTTCAAAATGTTGAACGTACCAATACTTTGAATGTTCAAGGTATTGATGTAATTTTATGTTCAAGATTTTAGACGTTCAAACGCTTGCCGTCAAAACGTTTGTGGTTTTCGCAATTTTCAAAACAATAGTGAGTAAATAAACACGTCTGGTTGACGAGTAGTACGCGGCGGCGCGGCGGTAGTAATCCGAGCCGCGCGCACACGCATGGTCGCATATTATCCGTCGGTGCTGCACACTGGTTTATATTATACGATACGGTGTATAGCGTCGGCTGGTTTTTTCCGTTATTTTTCACCGGTACGGCGGCGGTGGTGTCGTCACTCGTCGTCGGAATGCGATCAAAAACCGCTGCGGTCGTTGCTCGACCAATAATAATAATAACAATAAATAATAATAATAATAATTACAATGATTACAGGTATACATTTGTGTAATCCTTGCGCTCATGTTATGGTACGGCTCGTTTGGTTTATTATTATTATTATAATTTACGCGCAGTCAGACGGCGGATAGGTTCCGAATCAGTTTTGGCTCCCGCCGACGACGACGATGATGACCACTGGTGGTAGAGACCGCTGCTGTTGCGCCTCGTGTCCATCGCATTTCCGTTTGCCGAACGAGTGGTGGTGGACAATACGTCGCCTGTTTCGTGTAGGGTTACCAGATTATTATTGCTCAAATCCGAGACATGTTAAAAAACAAAAATAAAAAAACACGTACAAGAACTCATAAATATGTGTAGGTATAACACTGTTTAAGCAAATCTTGCAATACATATTACATAGTATACTTTTTTTTTAAAAAATATAAAAAGCTGATGATGCGCGTGTGCGTTGGGGATGTGGAAAATCGAGAGGAGTGGAAGTTTAGGACAGAGGCGACTGAGCCCAAATAGTTAGGGGAAGGGCATAGGCGAAGAATACTTTATTTTAAAATCGTAAATTCATTCTGTAATTTTTCGGTAAATCGATCAAAACGTTTTGATGGCATAATAAATAATAATTGTATATTTAATAAACAGACACAAAATAATTTTAAAAAGAAATTTCAATAATGTTGATAAACGTAATGAAAATATATATCGAATAGTCAAATACGAACAATATGTATACAGTATCTTATAATCCGGAGCTACGTGTAAATATATAAGATAAATAATGAAATAAAATCCTGATAGCTAACTTTTAACAATTATTATTTTTGTAAATATTTATTCTTTTTTAAAGTGTAGAAACGACGGGTTTTCGGTGATAATTACGTATTTTTGTGACAATTATTTGTATTCGTAAAATTGTTTTTGTACTGCACTTAATCAAAATCGATATTTTCAAAACTATCAATTCAAACCCGGGACGTTTAATTCGTTTCCGGCCGAGACTCTTTTCGGAACACCGGGACCCAAGTCGCAAAGTCGGTATTTTCCGGGACATCTGGCAATCCTATAGTTTCGTGCATGCCGGTCGGTAAGTATGTTCGAAAGTGCAGTGCACACTGACACTGCAATAGAACACGGCCTACGAACAACAATAGTTACTTAGTGTAATGACTACGGTGTGTAAATTATATAATATTCATAATAATTAATATATGTACTATAATTTGCCGTGGTAACAATTAATAACCTCAACCGTGGCGTGCGAATGGGGTGTTGGGGGGGGGGACAGTTTTCGGCGGCGGTTTGGGTCTTGTCGAAATCCGATCGTGAACAGGTGGTGGCCGCCGGCCGGCCGGGGTCGCGTCTGTCGGCGGTGCGCGGCGACGAGTGATTGCGCGTGCACCGCGTGTGTTCGCAGTCGCCGTCTCGCGCCCTCGTCGTCGGTGCCGCCGCGCTCCTATTGCGTCTTGGCATAGTCTTGTGCTGCCGCCGCTGCTGCACTGTCGAGCTCTATCCTCGTTACGCGGTCCGACGGTGCTCGCGGTAAAGCAAGTCGTCGTCTTGTCTTACGTATTAATATAATATCGTTACCCGTCGGTGTTGTTTTTGTTAACCTTTTGACCTTTTTTTGCACGCGGTTATAATAATAATTATTATTTTTATTATAATATTATAGATATTGATTTATATATTGATCCCGGCGGGGTAGTCTTTTCGCGAGTACGAATATCATTTATGTTATAATATAATCCTTTTCCCGTCGCTGTACGTATACGAAATAGGTTTCAATTTCCCTCCTCGGGCTCCCGACAGTTTTCCATGTAGTGCGGTTTCATCGAAAAGAATAAAACGGCTCCGTTCGCCTGTTTGTGGTGAGTACCCTTTACCTACATGGCTACATTATAATTTATATATTTATATAATACACTAATATTATACCGAACACGAACTCGCCCTTCCATCCTCCGCCGGCTACCACTTGTTCGTATAGTAGTCGTATTGTATATAGTGCGCCGGAACACATTCCTTACCCGCCTCGGACACCCAAGTATACTATTGTATAACATACAACATACTAATATATTATCACTGTTATTATGTATAAGTACGTGTCTTTTTTTCCCAATATCGACATTTACAATATCATTATATTGTTGTCGTTATATGTGTGCTCTAATAACACTGTTCCCAATGGCCTCTCTCCTTCAGGACATCATTTTATACTATTCATAACCGCCACGTGTGCGTGGTGTGGCTTGTCTATTTTTTTGAATAATATTCCCGACAGAGTGGTTGGTTCGTGATAGTTCAGTAACACAGTTTTGTATTTCTTGCATATTATTCTCTTTCGACTGTCTTTGTAATTCAATTTTAATTCTATCGGTGTAGTATTAGTATTGCTGTTGCAATATGTTTTTGTTTGCGCCCGTAAACTTTGGATCAATTGTATATGGTTTTGGACTCTCGCAGGTTTTCGCTTGTTTGACACCAAGAAACATCAAAGAAAACGTGATCGATGCGTAGTATCGATTTGATGTCGGGTTTTGTTTTAAAAGTTTTTTTTCAATCTGAACGGCATACTTAATACTTTATCATCAATTAAACTCGTTAAAATGTAATTTATTAAAATCGTCCCGTGTTCAAATCTCAGTTTCGCATCTGACAAATGTTTTAAACAATCTAGTCTAAATGTTTTACTACAGTAAAAAGAGTTCACATGTCAGTTAAATTCAAGAACTTTCACTAATGGGTTAATATATTAGTAATAACATACTTACTACCTATTCTACTCTTAATGTGTGATTGACTTGTTTTTCTTTAGCACATTATCACATAGTATTCATTATTCAATAACACAAATTATGATGATAACGCCCAATCGATGCTATAATTTCATAATGAGAACTGAAATTGTTTTTGTATGAAAAATAAATAATTAAGATTACATTTTGGTACGCATTCAGCCGTTGATAACGTGTTAAAAAGTACACCTGTCGAGTTTAAAACGTGTGTCAATACTCTGAACACTACTCATTATGCGATAACCTGTTAATCCGTTAATGTAATATATCAATAGTGGGTTCCGTGTGTACATTTGTTATTTTCTACATAAATCGATAATCTAATTACATATTTAAATATTTAATGCTCAGACTTATAAATAATAATATATTAAATACTTCTAAACGATTATACCGGATTTGTTTTATTGACGGGCGTATCTACTAGTAACGTCACAACATACTATTTACTTGCATCGTGTTATTTTGAAGAAAAACATAGTTGATTATCAACGTTTCGTGATTACCAACGCTTCAGTGTTCCATAAGACCCCTAATAATTATTATAATTTGTATGATTGTAGTGAACTAGTGAATAATTACTATACCTTGTTAAACATAGTAATTTGCGTAGTAGGTATAATTATAATTTGTGCCGTTGGATATTTGTGGGCAGTGAAAATTTATTTTCTATTGTCTTTTTTAACAGTTTCAAACATTCTGTGTTTACTGTTAGTAGGAATGTTGATAAATAAATAAATAAATATATTAGGTAATGATTAGATTCAATACCCTATGATGTTCATATATATATATATATGTGTATACCACGGACAATTTTTTTGAAACTTATGAAATATTAAATATTATGTTCCAGGATTTGTTTCATTTAATCTTTAATTTCATTTCACTCGTATATTTGTAACATTTATATTTTCCAGTTCCACGTAGTAATATAATCCCAAGAAGTATTTTTATCTAAATTAAAGACAAGCGTACAGCTTACAAGAAATATTTTGTTGTAGGGGTAGGGGCTAACTCTGGTACTACCATAGACCATTTGAAAATATAATCATAGTACTACCACAGACCATACGATTATATTTTCAAATGGTCTGTGGTACTACTAACCATTTTTTATTAATCGAATAAAATAACATATAAAATACATTAACTGCATGTAGTAGTGTAGTACACTACGCATAGTTCTGTTGAAATGTATCTATCTTAGCATTTCGGTAAACATATTTTTCCATTGAATCATTTACCGACAGTGCTTAAACGTTTTGACTTCTTGACACGATACCTATTTTATAAATAATTCGTCTTCTAAAACGGTGACACTATTACAGTGCTGTTATTATTGTTGTTGTTGGGACTATAGTCAATACACTTATTGAATAATTTTCAGCTTTTTCTAATCTAAATTATTCGTTTTATAATGTACAGTGGCGGTCAAATGATTTAATCATGGTGAGGGCGGGAGGTGGTTTATTTTTTTCAATATGCAATTTTTATGTTGAGAAGTTTGTCTTAGGTATATGGTTGAGTATTGAAAAAAGATAATGGGGTATCTATTCTTTCATTCCTCCCTACCCCGTTTGATCGCCACTATGTTAGCGTGTACCTGACATAAGTAATTTAACCATATTATATACTTTTATGTTTTGTACATGCAGCGTATAATCTGTATACCAGAGGTTCGCAAACTTTTTATTGTGTGACTTATTTTGGGAATTTTTAAAATTTGGCGACCCACAATATGAATGAAATTCTTTTAGTGAATCTGTTGCTTCAGTATTAAAAATGTCATCACTTGTACCTCGAATAGTCGGTTCGCAGCATAAAAAATCCTCGTGAGATACATTGATCCACATGTAACGTACAAAAACAATCATCTGACATAAGATATCTGCGGACTCTTCGAACTGTAATGACAACCATCTACTCAAATTAACACTTTCGATCAGTTTATCTTCTACCCATTTAGAAATTTCGTCGATTCTACGTGACACTGTATTATATGAAAACGATAACTTTTTAATTTCTTTGAAACTCTTTGATCAAACATGATCCCGATGCATCTTTTATTGCAGGTAAAATTAAAGACTCATCAATTGTGTGAGGCTTACCAGTTTGAGCTATTCGTAAATTTATTTCATATAAGCCATGAGGCGTACATAGCTTTCTGGTTAATTGCGGTAAAATTGAAAATATTATTTTTTGATGTTTTTAGAGGTTCTAGCTTTCTTTCATAAAAATCGAGTAATTTATTCGTCTTCTCCGGATGATTCGTATCAATATGCGATGTAGTTTATTTGGTCACATACTCTCATCATTTACAAGTATACATCCACAAATAATACATTGTGGTCGTGGATGTTTATTATTATTATTATTATTCAATAACAGATGATTAAAAAATCTATATAAAAATATAGCACGATCCACCAAAAATATAACCGCGACCCACAGTTTGGGATCCTCTGATGTATACAATTTTTAACTGTACGTCTCATCTACAGGAATGCATATAGTAGTAGTAATAATAATAATAATAATAATAATAATAATAATATTTAATCTTATGAAAAGGGAATATTTCATCGAGTATAACATAACGCATGCGATCAAGAACGAACGCGCCTGCTATATTTATTATTTGAGTGATTGACATTTTGCCGTTTATTTGCCACAGTCGCTATGCGTGTATAAGTTGGTTGTTTTGCTCCGTTAATAGAAAGTATATCCTCCGACGACCGTCGAACCGCTGGTGTCTCCTCCACAGGTATTCGACATGATGCCGCACGGTGGAATGTATTAGAAACAATATTATTTTATAACGCTCCAGAGATGGCGTTGTGTTCCGTGTTGCGGCTGCCGACCATGCCGTCTCGTACTGATCACGCCCATTGCCGCATGTAGTGCAGGATTGCGGACCTTGCGTTATTTTGACGCACGGGGCCCCTATTGGGGGGGAGAAGTCCATAGGTGCAATTTAAAATTTTTCATTCGGGGGGGGGGGGAGGGGCTAATTTTTTTCAAATGCAATATTATTGATATTTAATGTAGATATAGATATTAGATATTTGACGAAAACTATTTCATTTAAGGGCCATTTAATTTTGTAATACCTATACCAACACCAATACCCAATACGTCTGTGGTCTGTACCGTGACTTAAGATATCTTTATTTATTTCTTTTATTCAATTATTTATTTATTTGTTCCTCGCGTGTAAAATGTAAATACATTTAAATATATGTATCCTAATTTGAGTTTACCCCTAGAATCAATATTAATTCTTGGGGTTGCATAGCTTAGACTTAGAGCAACATATATTGTTGGAAACATTTCGATGAGCAAAAAAGGTGTTATTCAAACTTTTGACTAAAACAATGCGAAATGTATTGAAAACTCACGTAATTTATTTCATAATAAATGGTTAAAAAATGAGTGCTGTTATTGCAACAAATTAAATGAGTCTATTACTCATACAAAATACGAAAAATAATCAAATACTCAATGTTGGTATACTCATCTCGTGATAATTTAATAAAACAAATATTGGGAGGTATAATACTTTTAAAAATCAATGTTATGATAATAGTGTTATTCTAATTTTATCGATAAAATTGTTTATATATTTATTTAGATTGTCTAATAATTTTAACACTATTAATCATATACTGTACTAATTCGTAATAAATTTTTTTTTTGCATATTTTTTAAATATTTATGGTATAAATTTGCATACTTCATGGATTTCTTTTGCGTAAAAAACCGGGCCTTAGATAACGTATAGCATTTCGTATATGCATTATACACATATAGGCTATAGGCATAGATATACGTTTACGGATTACCTAAATAATTATTTTAATTTGTAGAAACTACTTGCTGAATGATAATCGTGACCTGATATTATGCGCAAACAGTCAACAGGTCAACCATGTAATGTATCACATATGTAACAATTTACGAGTGAAGTGAAGATTGTGATGAAAAGTATTTCATCAAATAAAAACGAAAGAAATGTTTGTTATCGCTGGGCAAAAATGATGTATGATGAAAATTATTAAATAATGTATGATAGTCCAGGAGTCATGATAATTTAATATGTCAAAACGTCCGTCACGACGTTTATAGTAATATAGTTATTATTTATTATTATGTTTATTGACGGAAAAAATCTCTATTTACAAAACAATAAATATATAAAATTGTATAGTGACACAGATACAATAAAAATTAACATTCAATTGACAATTAATATAATAAAATACATCATAAGTGGTATATAATTTACAGCCAAAATTAATTACTAGCTAAAATTAATACCCATAGTGTTTCCTATAGTCATCAGTATATTCATGGGTGATGATTTTAAGTATGTTTAAAAACATTATTCATTAAAAAACTCTTTATTTATAGTGTATTTGGTATTAATTTGAAAATTAATAGTTCCAGTAAATAAGGCCAATTTATAGAATTATTTAATAAGTTTAATAAAAATGAATAATGGAGGTTACACCTCCTTGTATCTAACGATTGTATATAATTAAAATATGATAAAATTCCATTATAATCAGCATGTAGTGGTCGTTTGATTTTAAATTTAAATGATAAAAACGATTTTGAACAGCTTCTAGATCATGAGTTACCTCTATGTTATTTGAGGACCAGATAAGGGATTCATATTTTAATTGAGATCTGACAAATGAAAAATAAACATTTTTAATGGCATTTAAATTATCGAAGTTTTTACAAGTTCGAGTAATGAAACCAAGATTTTTTAACGCTTTATTTGATATATTATCAATGTGTTCATTAAAACATAATTTATAATTAAAAGTTATATGATTAAAAGTTCCCAATACTTAACTTAATGTATAATACAAACTTGGACGATACAATACATAATTTTATATTGTTTTACAATTCTCCACTTGGATGTGCTTTGATTCCCTAATACCTAAAGGCTAAAAGTTGAAACGTTCACCAAGTAGAGAATCAACTTACTGGAATTGAGAATTCTAATTAGATACAATTTGAAACGCCATAAGATCGTGCAAATGATGTATCCGTATTTTGTACTGTGTACAACTTTATCTGTAATTAGTGTAAAATTTATATTTAAAATATTTTTTGAATGACTCAAATTATTACTGTCCAATACAATAACCAGTGTGTACTGCAACATCACATAGGTACATTTTATTCTCTATATCAGTAATCTGTTACGGGTTCATTATTAAATACCAGAGTAAATCATGTATTTGTCATTTCGTTATAGAATTATTTCATTTCCAGTAGCTATTATCTTTTAATTTTAGTTTTGTCTCTTATAATTTTATTTGCTATTGTTTGTGCAAAACTTTTATTATCTCTGTTGCTACACTGTGGATACTTAATTTCGGTAATGGAGTGTTCGTCAACTCGTAGCGTGCTTATGTGTTTCAGACCTATGCTGGTTCCCTTTTCCCAGTATCGCGCTGTTGTTAACACTTAACACACTCTTTGTGTTGTTATGCAATAGGTGTTATGTATTACGCAATAGTAATAATAATACGTAATAGTCCTGGGGTGCCGAACTTTATGATTGCATCCGCAGTATACTATGGGTCCACCACCATTAACTGTCTGTTTTAGGTTCTTTTTTTTTTAGCGATACACTTAAATCACTAACCTATATATTATATTTAAAACATATAGTTACATATACGTAATACCTTTATACTATAACATATCAGACAGAATTGTAGGAGGAAAAAAATCGAAAAGGAGACAGGAATTACAACATCGTATGCTAACTATAGATTAAATTAGCTGACATTTAACATTTGAATACATCAGATACTATACAATATTGGTGGTGTCTTGGTAAATTTTGTAATCCCTCAAAATGTTTTTAAAATGAAATCGATGCCACCGTAGTGTAATAGCCAAATGGTGTATACGATTTTCAAATATGATAAGAATTAAGAAAAATGTATGTACGGACTTAGAGTAATTTAATTAAATCGATTTAATTAATTCAACTTAACTAACGATTACCATCTCAACCCCGTGTGGGCAATACATCTTTTATTTTTTTTTTCAAGTACGAGGTTTACATCGCACATTCTATATTATATTAACTTTTGTCGGTTTTCACGTTCTTTTTAACCATTTGGGGCCTTGGGGGAGGGGGTTAGTGGTCACGCAATTGACCATGGGACGCGCGATCATCGGTTCGGTTCCACTGTCAAAACATTTTGCGGTGGTCAACTCCCGGGACTTCCGATTAAATTACACCACGACCTTCCCCCCTTGAACCTTCTCCACTGCGGGATTAATGCGTACACTCGTGTTCCCTAATGTAGCGGGGGTAGGCTTAGAATTACCTACCTTACAATGCTATACGATTCCGAGGTCGTTGTCTCAATGAAAAAAAAAATAAAATAATAGCTACAGTCTTGGCTATGCGCCTGATTCTCGTGATGTTTTTGTTCCAACTCTATTCTGTTGATAGTTTACGATACTTCTAAGATAATATACTTTTTTACACCTAAAACTTCCACATTTATTATAATATTGCAGGTACCTATCATATACAAAATGGTTTAGCTATTGCCCGTAGATTACATTAAATTGTGTTGCACTAGATTTAGTCTTACTTTATTATGCCCATCTCCAATAATTTTCTCCTACGTATTATAATAATTTTATTACCCCAGTTAAAGGGTTAACGTGAGAAAATGAGAATTTGTGAAAATCTTGAACGTAAAAGTGTTTGCGTGCAGTTTGTTGTTTTATACGATCAATCAACCAATATTATTTGATTAGCACTAAAAGAGTAAATGTTAGATTGGTGGTATAAGAAACGGCAAGTAAATTTGTGTATTTCGTGGACATATTCTTTCAAGTTCATTCGGTGTTTAAATATTTGTTTTGTCTTTCTTCGTCGAGACGGTAAATTATGGTTGGTAGACTATGGTCTATTAATGTGGTTGTAATGAGGTTAAATGCATTCATGCACTTTTATTTTTATCCTACGCTCTTCTTATAAATTTGCACTACACCCTTTTACATTTTAAGGTTAGTGTCATATATTTATACGCAAATAGGTATCTAAACAAATATGATTTCAATGAGGTTTTAATCAAAATGTAATTGTTTGAGTTGTAGAATTCTAATAATTCGATAACTATACTTAATAGTAAAGTTTTATCATTAATCATAGTTTTAGTTTGAAAATTCAGAATATATAGTTTAAAAGTTATCTCACTATTCGTCAGTACAATATTATTACTATTGTCTTTTAAGTATTTTTTTATATATTAAGTTTAAATCATTATGATAACAACTACGCAGAAAACTGTTTTATATAATTTAAATCCATAGTCAAGGTATTTTAGTGTTTATTTATCTTTTTAGTGCTCATAAATAGTTTAGATTTGTTTGAAATATTTTTCTGAGATCAATGAATTATATGTAATTAAATGAGTTATAAAAAATGTTTGTTTACTAGTCCTTATAGTTGGTATGTTCATAAACCTAATTTAATGAGCTATCTCTGTAGAACGGAAATAGCTAAATTATAAAATTTGGTATAATATGTATGTTTCGTGTAAATTCATAATGATACATATTGTGCATAATTTGTTTTATTAAGTTATTGATATAATACTTAAAACTGCAACATGTTATTTTGAATGTATTATATATAATAGTTTACCTAACATTTTTATTACATTTTTTTTTTTTGTATAATTTATTACGATTTTATATACACTAATTTATCAAATATACTCCTAGGTACACTTATAATAAAACTATTAAAGATAACAACTTAATTTAAGATTTAACACAATTCAAATCCTTAGGGTTATACTTTTTGGTTATTAAACTTCAGGTTTTCGATAATTACTTCTCAAGTTGGTTTCTTTGGTTGAAAATATCTAATGCTACCTACTGTATAATATTCTCATTAACCACTATAGAAATGATAATTGTTATAATATTGTTAAATGTCGTTCATTATTTACTTCTCTTACAGTAAAAAAATAATTTATAAATAATCTTATATAACATGACTTTTTGTAGTAATTGGTTTTATTACTTTTATTTTACCCTTCATACTGTAGCCTAATATAATTACATTTATTATGCCAACGTAATATACTAAGCTGAAAACATATGTTGAAAATAATTGCTGTACTTTATTAGATGATTATTGTTTTGTCTTCTTACTAATCAAACCTCTCCGGCCATAAATTAGGACATTTTTGCCGTAGATAAAGTAAGCCTTTTATTATTTTTACACTCCGGAAGATAATTTACACTCTGCGGTGAAACATAAAGTTGTTTTATTATATTTTAAGTAGTTAAATATAAATGATAGTCACACATAATAATAAGGCCTGTAAATTGTCTTGTGATATATTGACTATAATTGACGAATGCAATAAAATTGATAAATGTTTAAAGACATAATATTTAGCGATAATAGTAATACATATTTATTTTATCAGAAATTTGTATATAACAGGATTAGGCGGGATAAATGCCTAGTCTATTAAGATGATAACACCATAAGTTATTTATCAATATTAGTACTTTGCATTTGAGAGTTGTATCTTTGGTTATTTAACTTTGGTTAAACATCTTATAGCACTGCATTGCTACAATAGTCATAAATCATATTGAATAAATTCAGACGAGATTTCAATGGATTCATTATTAGAATAATTAATAACAATTAACTATTTTTCAATATCAAGAACTAAGGTTTTGATTTTTATTACTGAAATAAATAAAACTTTTATGTAAGTATGTGTGATGTCAAAATATATACAGTATTTGTTATGTGCTTTGGATTTAAATAATAATACAATTTATATTTATTGTTCCGTATCTAATATTCAGGGTAATTTTCTGATTATTGCGGTGTAATCATGTCCTTTTGGTTGGTACATTTAACCGTTATTTTTCCAGTGAGTAATTTTAATTAGGTATTATTGTTATTGTTCAAGTCTAGAGTTTCAAAAAATGATTTTATTCTTGCATTTATAATTTTTGAAGTCTTACTTAATTGATTTTGGGAACATTAAAAGATTATCACTACAATTAACTACGAACAGATGTATAATATGTAACGATAAAATTATTTTCATTAACTCATACAACCATTGTTTTCATTTTAAATTCTTTATCTATCTCTATATTATGATACTTCAAAATATTTTTCATTTTTTAAATATTTCTTTAAATGCTATAAGGATATTATTATATTGTATTATATTATATTATATTTTATTGTTGTACTCCATAATACGAAATTTCAATTCCCATCAATTATCGGACATTTCTGTACGATTACAATCTTACATAAAAATTACGTAATCATTTCATAAAGGTCAATGCTAATTTATTTAATAACTGTATTGACTATGAATCTTATTATTTCAGTAAATTTTTGTTTTTATTTAATCGGAAACGGTTTGTAATATAAGGTTCGAAGTATTTGATTCTAAGTGTCAAGGTTTTGTCAATGTCGTTATTGAGTGTACTGTAATAATTCAGTGGGATAACAATTGAATTTTGCATACCAACGATTACGATGATCTCACTGTAAATTTACTGTGTTCGTACTTATTTATATTAATGTCATAATGATTGCTCAAAATTTTATTTTTTTATCTATGCCATTTGATTTTTATTTATATGATGTACGGTGGACAATATCTTTTATATGTGAACAAAAAGCATATTTTAAACGAAAATATTTATTCTAACATTTTAATTTTAACATAATGTACGTTATTCGGTATTATCTGTTTAATTGCTAATGTAATTATCGTTATTATCATGATTATAATTATTTTTATTTTGTGAATAATTGTATGAATGATGAATCTACTGACCGTGTAGTTTTCTTACCCATTCAAGTTTCAATATTATGAAGTACGATTGTATGGTAATAAACTAATAACTGATAATACATAATATTTTTTAAGTGTGCAGTTTAGGGTCTGTTTAATATAAACTAAATATTGCATGTTTTATTTTTTAAAACTCAATTATTTTCGATCAATTTAAGTGTATAATTATTCTTGTTGATAAAATCAATTTCAAATTGTACATTATGTATACTATATTATTCAACTTACATTTGCAAATCATTGAGTACCAACTTTAATGTTAGTATTGATTAATTAAATAATTGTTTTTAAATAGATACTCTTAAGACTAAAATGCTATCAATAATACACAATAATATTAATGTACCCAGTGGTTTTTACGATGGTTAAAAATTTAAAAAACAGATAGTGACAAAAAATATCTGTTTATTCATCAACCTGGTAATCATTATATAATCTTAAATGGTTAACATGGTATATTAAATCCGTTACTTTATTTTAGTGCTCAGTTATTTGTTGTAATAAGGATTCGGGACTTCTTGCATTCGCATGTTTTTTTTGTAATAGTTGTAAATATTCTTGGTAAACACTAATTAATTTTTTGGAAATTTCAAAGATTCTGAAGATTAACACATTTATTTTATTTTACATAATTTTCCTTAAAAAATACTATTTTACCTATACTCGTAGTAGCAACCTGTCTAAAAGTTGATTAACTGAATACTGATTAAACTATTCATACTAAGTTTACGGATAACAATAGGTACGTTATGTTATCTGTTATTTTATTGTTGACTATGTGTCTTTGATGCAACGTATTCTTAACGAAAAAAGAGTAAACAAGGTTTGTTGATTCAAGTGTTTGCGTTATCAACTATAATTATGTATTAAGATATTTTAAATATTATAATGAAAACCACTGACTAAAACGTTATTTGTAGTGCTGTTTAGCTAAATTCAAACAAAAGTATCTATTTCTTAAATAAAATATTCAAACAATATTTATATTCTACGCCCTATATGATATGAAATATGATCATTATTTTTTTGTGCTTGGGCGTGATACAATCTACTCGGCTCTGAAGTAAAATATTGAACGTATTTGATGAATAATTCTGTGTATGGGTGATGAACGTTAAAAACATTTACGGGGCAAAAATAGTGTATGGGTTTTTGTATTTATTAATATTTTATAGTTTTATACTACATTTGTTGGTGTTGAATTCGACAAAACGTAACACGCTGTATGTAAATTTTATATTATACTGTAAAGTTTTGTATGATCCAATATTGAGCTAATATCTCACAGCATCAATAATGTCACCGCGATGCTTGTGTATACATTAAACCAATTTCGTTTCTACTTGATATTCTACACATTGTCAGTAAAACTATTTATTATGACTGAATCATCAGAACCGAATAACTTCTATATGAACGTGTAAACCCTATAGTTTCAGCACGGCTAAATCATACAAATATTGGTTATCGGATATTAAGTAACTATTTCTGCTTTGGGTCATTTTTAATGGTCGGTGTCGTGTCATGAAAGGAGACTGAAACGTGTGAACTCGTGTCTGGTGTTAGCAGTTCATTAATTATATATATTTTATTGTTTATTGTATTTTCTGACTTTTAAGTTTTAGTTGGAGTAGGTATATATTGTAGCTAAAATAATAATTATAATTTGTTAATGTTGTACCTATTTACTTAAATACATTATAATATTATGCTATCATCTTAACATTTTTTGTTAAAATGTTAATTGGTGTGATAATTATCTCGAATCATTTTTTGACCAATGTAGATATCATGAATGTTAATGGAATATAATCAGTGATCGTTTAAAAACTGAAAAACGCAAGACAAAGCGTACTATAGTATGTATACTGATCTTAATTTACCTGGTCTGTCAGTTAACGGGATTATAATTAAGGTAAAAACTATTCGGGCAAATTTTAAAAGTGAACCCATCATGTAAATGTTTTTGTTCTTCGGCTTTTTTGATTTGTAAAAGCTGATGAATATTAAGAGGTATATATAAAGCAGTATATGAAATCTGGATCCCGACTTCAAACTATAAGTAATTCTTGCAAAGATTATTATGATGAATTTAATTTATTTGTTAAAATTATTGCTGTACTTTACAGCTGAAAAAAATCACTCGACAAAGCGTTTGTATGGCAAGAAAAAAATATGAATGTTATAGAAAAAAAAAGTTTATTTAACTGCAGGAGTAAATTAAAGATCACAATGATTTTTTGAACATAACCCAAAATATTTTGACATGTTTGCAATCATCTTCAGACTTATTTTCTGAGCAATCAACTTCAATCAACAGATATTTTGAATACAGCAATAAAATAATGCGTTTGGTATTGTTTTTCTTATAACATTTTTCACACAACTTTCTGAATAATTATTTGGGTCAAAGTAATAATTAAAATTACATTTTTATTTAAAATATTTACAGAATAATTTGTTTTTGACTTTAGTTGAACATTTTAAAGGAGGTAATTTTTTTATATTTTTTTTTCTTTTCAGAATTTATGGTAACAATTATGATGATTCAACAATTAAAATATTAAATTTACACAGTAAATATATATATGTATATAAATAAACACAGATGATGTATTATATATTGGTATTGTTTTGTCGCCACAATATTCGTACATCGTTAACGTTTTATGGGTCACTGCAGGATATTATGTTGATCGATTAATTGCGCAGTTTTTAAAAATAGTTTTCCCCGTGCTGTTTGATTGAAAGACTCGCGTTGTCGTCGTACACACACACACACTTAATAATATAACACGTGCCTCGGCGTTACGAATATTGTTGTTGTCGTCGTCGTCGTCCCGATGCATTCGGAGGTTTTTTTTTTTACACGCGCCCGCTCGCTCACACACCGAGCATGAATGATATTATTTATTCATAATATTATAACAATAATATAATCATATATATTATCGTCATGCGTTTTCCGTCGTTTCTCGTAAATTTTTATCGGAAAATTATGTAAATCGCGTCGTTCCGAATGCGGGTTCACCTCGCCTTGCCGCCACCACCGCCGCACACATTGTATATTAAAACATTATTAAACCAATACAATAATAATGTCATCGCACGCGTACGTGCGTGTACGTCGACTGTTCGTCCTGCAGTGGTCGTCTCGGCGTAGGCACAACGCAGCTCTCTCCGCGTAGGGATTGACATTACGGATCGTGGGCGATGACGGGGCGGCAGGAGGAGAGGTTTCCGATTTAGCGAACCAACGCACCACCTCCCGTGTCCGTCGCGTCCTTTTCGCCACGCGTTGTTCACGTTTGCGAATCCCGAACACGTTTCGCGTTTTTTACGACACACACGACCGTGCACGTGTTGCTGATCAACGCTGCAGTGTTCAACGCGCGTTTTGTTACTTTTTTATATAAAAAAAAAATAATAATAATAATAAAAGAAGACATTCGTTTCTTTGGAAAACAAACGAGTTCTTTCTTTTTTTAATTCCGAGTAAAAAAAAAAAAAAGGTAAAAATAATGCATAGCTTTTATGTAAATTTTTTTAAGTGCCTTTACATTTTCAATCTTGTCTTGTCGTCCATATTATCAGTCTACGTACCGTATTGTACGACTATTGTACTTATTAGCTACATATAGGTATAGGTATTTCCAATTCCCAGGTCCTTCCAACCTTCATCATCACGAAAGATTTTATTTTTCAATCTTACCAATTGCTAATTTCCGTCATCGTGACGGCAACAATTTCTATGTATTGCAAGTTATAACTAAATATAACTTTTAAAGAAATATTAATAGACAGTGACTATAAGTTATAAAAATTAACGGTGATACTAATATAATATGCACCAATAATACGATCATATTTTAATTTCATTTATTGACATATAGCTGTGTGTAAATTGTGACTTGAAAGAAATGAAAAGTGTCGTAATTTTTCCGCAAAAAGATACTCGTTCCGTTCTTAGTTTTTTTTTTTCCCATAAAAAGAAATTCGTTTAATGTGCCCCGTTTTTTAAAAAATAATTCCTTCCTTTCAAATATTGCTGATCACCGTAATTTACAACCAAGTTGAAACCTTATACCTGCGATTCCCAATTACCATGAAGCCACGGACCTCTTATTTATAATAAGGTTATTTGTGAATACATACTTTTCAACCATGACAATGAAAAAATCATTTATTTTTTAAATGATTAATTTTAATTTTACATAAATAGTTTTTTGTAATAATATGAACACAGATTTTTTTCAAAAAATATAATACAAAGAGATTTATTTACTTGTCTTCATATACAACATTATTATTGTAATAAATTGTCTTTAATGTTTTTATTATGTGTTACTTGAATTAGTTATTGCATTAATTTTTGAATTTTATATAGCTTGAGAGTGAAACCTTTCTTTTTTGTTCATAATATTAATATTGTCCGTGTTCGGCTGCATGCTTGATATTTTCACTCTCAAATCAGCGTCAATATTAAGTCTATTACAATATTTTGTTTTTCATGTTCCAGTAGGTAGAAAATGTTTGTTCACATCTATATGTTGGGGAAAAGAGAATCAAATATCATAAAGTTTTCTCGGCCAATTGCTTTTGACCAATTAGAACCATTATCCAAAAATCAATTAGTTTTTATCGTTGGAAACATGTTTCATCGTTCCGAAGATTTTCAATACTTTCAATATCGCATATTAATGGATTTTTTATCCACGTATTGTTTGGATTAGGTCTTAATGTTTTGGCCATGTTCAACAAGTGTTTAGATATTTCATTTCTTATTTTTTGTAATGGGCATTTATTCAAGAGTTCAAAAAAAAAAAAAAAACTTGTAACGTTGGAGAGTTGTACAGAAAGAGTTCTTATCAACACGTTTTGCCCAAATGTTGAACTTTTTGTTTAGTGTGTAGTGAAAAAATTACTACAGTACTAACCAACCGTAGACTAACATCATCATCAATTGGGAACCATTATCTAAAGCTACGTCTAACACTATGTCATAACGGAACGGAACAGATCGGTTCGGAAACAAATTCGCACATTATATCGGACCATATAATCTGGTCAGTCGGATTAATAGGATATGAATAGTCAGAATAAATAATGGAATACTGTTGCACCTCGTTAATCAATTTTTCTTTGATTGGGATTTCGAACAATTATTAGCTTAATTAATATTTACTTTATATTTACATTACGTGCGTGTTCAAATTTAAATGAATAAATTGAAAAATGTATAATTTGTTTTTATTGATATGATATAAAAAGATTAACATGATAGTATCATGCAAATAGATAATACCTACAGGTTAAACACGAATTAAGTGTACAAACCAGAGCGGTTCGGAATCGGAAAATATATTCTTGAAAAGAAATCATATGACTATTCCGATCCTATCCGAACTAATGTGTGCGACAAGCTTTATATACCGTCCGACCGTGTGCGCCACGGCAATGACGTGTAATCAATGGCGTCGATCAAATTTAGTTTATACAGATGTCATAGTATATTTGGTTGGTGTGATTTGGGATAGTTTTATAATAGTTATTATGTTTTACTATTTTGTGTTATGAATAATTAAATGATAATAACTGATACCCAATTTAATATTTATTTATTATTTGTATAAAACAACCAGTAGCAGTTTATACCTATTTACCTACAATTGGATCATAGAAAAAAAATAATTGTGTTTTATGTTAAAAAAAAAAAAAATTCCAGAGGATAATGGGAACTGTTTGATATATTTTGATATCATAGTACATTCTTAACGTTTCGGCGCCACTCCGTATAATAATACAATAATGTAAAAATTATAACATAATATGCTAACTACGAGCAATTCATTGAATAATTTTGATTTTTTCAATCATAGCCTAATCGGGTTACTCCAATCAAATAATTTACTTTTACTTCTATTATTACATATATTAATGATCAATTAATCTTTTTTTTTATTTATTGAATTTGCTTTACAATTTATTATCTATAATTATACGTAAAAAAAGTAATTATAATTTAGAGATGAAGAAATATATATCTACACCTGTAAGCAAGCCTTGGCTTGCGGTGAAGTAGAAGAGCGTTAATTAACAATGGTACGTACATACATTTTAAGAAAAATAAACAGATATCGAAGAAGATTTGGATTGTATGATAATTTCTTTTTTTTTTATTTATTTTGAACATTTACAATCTGTATTAACAAAAACACAATAAGTAAATGTGATAATATGTACAACAAAACAATAATATAATATAATGACAGAATGACAGGATAAGGGAGTTCATCCGATGATAGAACCCTTCAGATTTAAATAATATATAATAAAGTATATATGAACTCAAAACTTTAAATATCTTGCGTATCATCCGTACCGAGCACATATGAGGATGGCGTTTATTACCAATAAATATTATAAAATAATTCTATAACATTCATAATATTATAATGTATTCTGGCAATTGTTTTTATCTTATTTTGTTTGTTTGTTTTTTTTTTTTATTATTTGTCCAGGCCGCGGCTGGAGATGCTGTTTGTGTCATCATCAACTGCACCACATCGGTCGTCTTCGCATCGGACGCTGCGTTCGGCACGGTCGATTCCGCGGCACTGATCGACCGGGGAAATAGAAGCAGCAGCAGCAGCAGCGTCGTCGTCGTCGTTTGAGCTTGAGACGCACGCGGCAACGACTCCGCCGCTGCACGGTTACCGATCGCGGGCGCGTTAGAAAGCACATATCGCGGGTCCCATCGTATATCCCGCGGGCGTCCGTCTCGCGACGAGCGTATAATATTTCGTTTTTCCCGCTGCTGCCGCCGCCCGTCCACCGTCGTTCGGGCGCTCTGCCGTTCCGTCCCACCGCCGTTCAGCGGCGCGCTGTTCGCCGCCGCCGCTGGAGAATCGCGTGCGGGTGCAGCAACAAGATGATGCGCGCCGCGACCACCACCACCACCACCACCACCACCACCACCTCCGCCGCAGCCGGCGTGGCCGGTACTGTCAACGCCGCCGCCTACGTCGTTGCTGCCGTTGCTGTCGTCACGACTAACGTCGTCATCACCGCGGCCACCACGGGCATCACCGCCGCACAGTGTCGGGGGGCGCCACGCGCTCTCAGTCAACGATGATCGTCGCCACCGACCACGACGCCGCACCATGTGACGCGAGAGCGGTCGTTCGCTGAATTTGAACGATATAAATCGTAAATCGCGTTTTAATAATAATAATAATATTTTTGTTGTTGTTGTACGCACAAACACGGACACGTCGTATTATATACGTACGTAATATTATCAATAGAAATAGTACAAATAGTGCGCGAGTCGTACGCGTGATTTCCAGCAGAACGTATATATTATATTATATATTTATACATACCGACGAGGGTTGGATTCACTGGAAACCATTTTACGCGCAACCAGACGAATTTATTTTTAACATCTGCCGTTCATATTAAATAGTATACCTCATCCTTTCGTTGTGCCTACCCGCGTCGTTTTTGACGTCCCACCAAACTTCCTTTACACACACACACACACACACACACACACACGCACTGTCCGAAAAATGAAGTACAAATTTTTGCTCAAAAACTGCCGCCGACCGTTGTCGTCGTCGTCGTCATGAACGCCGCCCGGTGGTTACCCGTGCTCGTGTGGCTGTGGTCGCTGCACCAGTCCACGGCCGCGGCCAACAACGAGGAGAAGGTGTGCAGCAGCATTGTGGTGCGCAACACCGGCGACCGCCTGTCCGCGTTGTACAACTGCACCATCGTCCGGGGCTTCGTGCAGATCGTGCTGCTGGACGGCACCAAACCGTCCGACTTCGAACCGTTCAGTTTCCCGCAGCTGCGCGAGATCACCCAGTACCTGGTCGTGTACCGCGTGTCCGGGCTCAGCAGCCTGGGCAAACTGTTCCCCAACCTGATGCTGATCCGCGGCCTACACAGTACGCAGTCCACTTTTCCCGGGCTGTCGTTGATGATTCACGACAACCCGCATCTCCGTGAAATCGGGCTGTACGGCTTGACAAACATCACCCGGGGTTCAATCATCATATCCAGAAACGCTCGTGAGTAGTAGTTGTTGTTGTTGTTGTTGTCGTTACTTTCGCTTACCGCCTATATCGATTATAATACACGCGACGTGTATAGTCGCAATACAACAGGTGCAGTGTTTTCCACCGGAGAAAAATTCTGCGAATAGCAATCAAACATCGAATGATTTTCTTACCAGTTAGGTCGACTTTCCCACTTTTTTTTATTTCCCTCCCCCTCTCCCACATACAAAATTTCACGAAATAGAATGAGACAAATTGAAAACATAAAAATCAACAAAAGTTCGTTTTTGAGCATGTTAAGTACGAAATTTAAAAAGTATGAAAAAGTCGATTTAAAGAAGACTTCACAACGAATTCAAATCAGTTTTCAAAATTCTTGTCGCATTAATTGATCGATCGGGTTACGTTGGAAATAGAAAACGTCTAAATTTCTATGTTGCGCGTGTGATAGACAGAAACAGAAAATTATGGCTTACGATCCCCGTAACTTATATCAATATCACTATATTACTTATAGGTACTTAAGTGCCTACATGCAAAAAAAAATTTGTGACTTAAAAATGTATTCACCAGCTGTTACAATATAATTATATGAAAAATTAACAATACATTTATTACATTTATTTTTAAAATAAATATTAACTATTAATAATAATATCTAATAATACTATCTGCACTCGTTAAACTTGTGAAAATTCGCGTACTCAATTATTTGTCCACAATCATAAATAACGAATAAAGGTAATAAACTCTATAATGTCTAAAAATGTTGTCTACTTGACGTAATGTCAATTTTCAAATATCCCTCCCGGAAACAATTATCTGAAAGTAACACTGCATAGGTGTCGGTCCCGTCTAAACTTCGTCGTCGCACTACCACCACACCAAGGACTTATTTTTTTTTTTTTTTTTTTTTTTTTTAAACAACCGAATAACCACTGGGTGCGTTGTGGGTGGCACGCGGTTAATGAGATTTTATTAATTTTCTACTTGAAAATTATAGTGTCTAAAACGTTGCCGTAACGGCCTGTTTTGCATAATATTATGCTGTTGATAGTGCAATTATTTCACGTACCTGCGTACTTCCCGTAGGTACTATAACAATAATGGTGCATCTTCTCGTTTTACATTTTATCGGTTTGACAAACCAACCCACACTCGTGAATTTTGTTTTCGTTTTCGTTTGATCATGCTGTAATAGTTTTAAATTTCATCAAACTAGTAACGAAATAATAATAATAATAATAATAGAGAGTATATCTGAAACAGACGGAGGTTTGTTGTATATACCTGCTGCACTAAGCTCATATTGATTATTTATTTCCTGTCATAAAAAAGAAATGTTTACATTATATTTCATATATACATTATATTACATTGCATATAGTAATTAAAAATACCGATGATTTTTTTACTACCTTAATAAGTAACTTATTGTTTTTAATATTTTTCGTGGTTCTTATCAATTAAACGTCGTTCTCAGTGGCGGCTATTGTCTATTAACTATGTGTATCGAACTTGGTAATATAATTTTAAATAACATACGAGTATATCCACCTCGGCATCTAAGCACTTATTCGAGAACCTAAAAGTCATACCGGTAGTCTCCTAAGCTCTGAAATTTGCTCCTAAGAGATCACCGACTCAGTAGCATTTAGGCCTATCGGAAAATCCTGATTAAAAACATATCCTGAAACTATACATTACTTCAATGTTTACAAAAATAATTGTTTTCCATGAGGGAAGCTATGTAACGACATTAGATTTAAAAAAACATTAATTACTGATAGTACAAATAAATACAGAATAAACTAAAGTCAAGAGACTTTTAGATGAAAGTATCTAACATTTTTAAAATAGACTAAAAGTAAAAAAAATTTAAATAAGTATATAATTTGTTTTTCTTCGGTATTATTTAACGTGCAAAATATTGATTGATATTATACCATGTGGAATATGAAATTTATTTCTGAAAAAAAGCATAATATTTATACATAAATTCAGTGACGTTTAGGTCTATTGGAAAATCGGAATTTCCCGGTAGGTCCTTGTTCAAATTTTATGCCAAGGCTCTGACCATCACATAATACAATTGCAAAATATATAATTTCATTTATACATTTTTGTATTTATAAATTTTATTTAGTTATTACTAGTTATAACTTATAACTATAGTGTCCCATAAAATTAATGTTAGGTAGTAAAAAAGTTCTAAAAACAAAAAATAATATATTAAACGTTGCTTGTTTATAAAATGAATGGTTTTCATATGAATTAGACCTTTAATTTAATATGTAAGGGATGGCCAGGTGGGGCATGTCCCATATGTCATCCCAGCATCGTTGCTATTTCTTCAAATAAACGATGAGGGGCCGGGAGGCAGAAGTGTATAAAACAAATTTTTTTCGGTTAAAACAGTAAAAAAAAAGACTTTCATTTATTATAAATAGAATTTTTTATTAATAAATAATATTGCAACTAAAAAACTTATAGTACTGTTGGTATTTCCCTGGGATATTAGAGTTTACCTATTACTCCAAATTTATTCATTGATTTATTATTTTAATTATATTAAATATTTTAGTATTATTTTTATGAACATATCTATGATAAATGTTAAAATTTTATTCTTTATATACAGTGTTTCAAGATGATTCGACAAATGCAATTCCTTTTGTTTTATTCGTTATTTTTCACTTTTCGATAAATTCTATCGCACTGCGTTACATTAAAAATGTAGATATTAAACATTTATTAATTTTTTATTTCGAAACCTAACTTCTCAAAATATCAAATTTTGTTCCGTCGTTAAAAAAAAATTCCAAATAGCCATTTTGTGAAACGGATTTTTTGGAAAACGTTGGTGCATAAAACTCTAAAGATTTTATCTGTTAATTTTCTAACATTTATTTTTAAATTTGTGAAAAATTAACAATAATATTGTGTGTCAAATAATTTTTTCTCATAGTATTGTAAAGCAACATTAATTTAGATAGTACCTAATCTAATCTTCATAGAATGTACAATAATTATTTAACTCAAATTTTCGAAAAGTTTAACTAATCATAATTATAAACTAATAACCAAACTTTAAAAAGAAATTTAAACAGGTACAACAATTTTTTTAAAAATCTGATTCACAAAATTGCTATTTTTATTTTTTTATATTTTATTTATGCTGGAATATTATTTTAGATTTTCAAATTTGTGTTCCAAAAATAAAAATAAAAAATATTTCAATGTGCGATTTTGTTGAAGTGCTGAACTATTATATTTATTAAAAAAGAAAAATAAAATTAAAAATAACTGATAGAACAAAAGTTTTTGTTGAATCATCATGAAACTATCTATATGGTATAATTGTAATGAAAAATGTAGGATCTGCTTATGAAACGCCACCGATATATTTTTGGAGATCCTTTTGTTTGTGTGTGTGTGGGGGGAGGCCTTGATTTCAGTAACATTTAACATCTCTATCGGCCACTGGACTATATAAATTACCGTTCTATGTGTGCCATTCGATACACCTGAGATATAGAATAACCGCCACTGTATTGAATTTAATCGCAAACTATTATCGCACAAAATACTATATTATCATATATATACGAGTATATGAGTTTGTATGAGTATATGACGCGCACATATTCGATGTGGAATATAATGTCGATTTTCCGGTTGAAAAACATGAATGTAATTTCAATATACCTCTACTAACATCGAAAATGATAATTGACACGCGTACTAAGATTACGAGAAAAAAAAATTCTGACGTACCTAATTGGTATATGTTGTATAAATGTATAATTTTTGTACGCAAACGTTACCGTTCACTTGAAAGATCCACATTTTTCTTTTTAAAGGCATTTGAACTATTCATTTACAATTATAGGTTAGCTGATCCGCGCTCGATTCCATATTAATTAATTAATAATATTAATACTAATAATTAATTAATAACAATTACTCCATAAATATTATATTTAAATTATTATATTGTTCTTAACACTAAATTAAATTCCAAATATCTATCAGATTGATTACCTTATGTTATAATATAAAGTTATAAATGTATTTTATATTTTTATATCATGGTTATTAGACACATCACACATACCGTGGTAAATCGTAAATGAAAAACTAATGTAGGTATTTTTAAGGACTTTAATAGTGTCCTTAGTCAGACTAAGGTTTATATTATTCGTTAACACATAAACAACATTTTGGAAAATTATAACCATCCATTTTCAATTGTATACATTATATTTAAAAATGTGATTACAATTAATATTTAGAGTTAAATTTTACACATAGTAGTTTATTTAAATTATATGATTATATTTCTTTGATATTATATGGAATCATTTAAGATTTCAACAAGCAAACTAATTAAAACAAAAAATGATGTACATTTATGTTTTTATGTTATTCTTGTAGGTTTGTGTTATGTGAATACAATTGATTGGGGCCAAATTACTAATGGTGTTAGCAATGACGTTAACATAATCAGTGATAATGAAGTTGCAAATAAATGTCTTGGGTGTTCAAATTCAGGATGTCCAGAAGAAAGATGCTGGTCACATGAACATGGACATTGTCAATTAGGCCGATTGAAAGGTTGCCATCCTTTATGCGCCGGTGGTTGTCATGAACCACACTCTGCTAAGCATTGTTTTGCTTGTGCTGCATATTTGCACAACGGCGAATGTATTAAAGAATGCCCTCACGGCCTGTAAATATTATTAACAACTATTTTGCTTGTAAATTGTTGTCATTGATACCTGTTTTGTTGTTTAGATATGGTCATTTCGGGGAGTGTATAACTGATGAAAAATGTTATGGTATGCCAGTTACCAGAGAAGAATATACTCCTGATGAAATAAATTCAAATTATATTCCATTTGAACGTCTCTGCCGTGAAGAATGCCCATATGGATTTGAAGTCACATCAGATAAAAAAAATTGTACTCTGTGTACTAGAACAAAAAATGGAAATTGTCAACGTAATTGTGATAGTTTCAAAATTAATGATGAAATGTTAAGGAAGAATAATGAATATCGGTTACATACCAACTGCACAACTATAAAATCATTAGAGATTGAAGTCAAGTATGGTACTAGTGAAGATATAGAACGTCGATTAGAAGAGTATATTGGTAAAGTTGAAATTATATCGGATCAGCTAAAAATTATACGTTCGTATTCATTGACTTCTTTGAATTTCTTGCGGAATTTATATGAAATACGTGGAGAAAATACAGTTAATAAAATTGCCTTGGTAGTACGTGGAAATAAAAATTTACAGAGACTATGGACTACTAAGGATAATGAAACCCGCACGGTAAAGATATTGAATGGTACAGTTTCCTTTCATTATAACCCAAAGTTATGTATGTCAGAAATATATAAATTTGGAAATCTATCTTCTTTGCCTCCATTTTCAGATATAGAAGTATCTCATATATCTAATGGAGATCAGTTTGCATGTATTATTCATTATTTATCAGTAGATACAGTTAAAATTGAAACTCAATCTATAGTTTTGCGAATGCAAAAACCTGTAGAAGTTGATAGTTTAGAAAGGTTTCTAGTTTATTTTATTGAAGCAGCTAAATTTAATGAAAGCATTGAAACAACTGAATGTGAAGGTTCTAGTTGGAAAATTGATGATATTAGTTCAAAAAAAGTTGAAACCCAAATCAATGAGACTGAAATCTATCATGTCATTACTAATCTAGAGCCAAACACTGAATATATTTATTACGTTAAGACTTACACCATTGCATCCACGACTAGTATGAGTTATATGTTTCGAAATAAGACTCTTCCATCAAAACCGTCCACCCCTCAATATTTCACAGCTCAACCAGTATCTAGTTCGGAAGTAGAACTGACTTGGAAACCTCCTTCGCACCCCCATGGAAAATTAGTTAAGTACGTTATCAAAGGATTTCATTTAAAAGATGACCAAGCTGTTTTGGACCAACGTAGTTACTGTAAAAACATAACATTTAGAGGTGATAGAGAGAGCTACAATTCTTCCCCATCTGTTGTAAGTAAACCGCTATCATTTTCTGACCAAACTTGTGAGAAGCAATGTGAACCACAAAAAAATTCCTATATTGATATGTGCAATGATTTTGAACACGGCATTGAATTTGATTTAATACCAGTTCACAGTCGCAAGTTGATGTTTGAAACATGCAGTAACTTTCTGAATACTTTCATTAATTCAAAGTGTATGGCTATGCAGCATAATGATGACACTTATTTCCAAAATAATATGAATGAGAACTGTACAGAAATGTGGTCAGTCAGTAACATACTACGTAATGTTACAGAAGTAGATGGTAGCATATCTCATTTGTACTATGAGTTAAATGAAAATGCAACGTCAAAGACTCTTATAAATCTTAAACATTTCAGTAGATACGTTTTGTCTATAATGGTCTGTAGAGAGGTTGTCGAACAAGAGTTATTAAATACTAGTAAGCATGTTGACTCTTGTAGCCAAGAAACATTGATGTTAGTCCGCACATCAAAAAATAAAGAAGCCGATGTTATTGACGCAGACCGCATACATGTAAATGTGAATAACCATACAGTCAACATATCATGGGAGGTACCAACTTTGATAAATAGCTTAATACATAGTTTTAGGTTGGATTATAAGCGTGTAGATGTTGTAAATTATGTGTCTGTATGTATCACTATGAGACAATACGAAACAGCTGGCCGATCATATGTTATCAGCAATATGGTGCCTGGAAAGTATCACTATAAAATCCAAGCAGTTTCGTTAGCTGGAGAAGGACCTTTTACCGCTTTGAAAGTATTTGAAGTAACCAATATGGATTCACTTGAAAATTTACACTTGGTCCTTATGATCCTTGTTTGTGGTTGTATATTAATTGTATTAACAGGTGTTATAATACGCACATACTTTAGTCGAAAACTATTGGAAAGTAATAACTTGTATGGTCTGACTAATAATCCTGGTTACATTGGTATATTAGTTGAAGATGATTGGGAGGTAGCCCGAGAGGATATTATAATACAAAAAGTACTTGGTAGAGGAACATTTGGTACAGTACATGAAGGTATACTTATGCCACAGAATATTCCTTGTGCTGTGAAATCTGTAAGCAAAACAAACTTTTTGAGGTATCATGCAGAATTCTTAAATGAAGCAGCCATAATGAAGAAGTTTAGTGAAGCATACCATATAGTAAAATTACTTGGCGTAGTAACTAAGAGCCATCCACCGCTGTTGATTATGGAACTCATGGGACTTGGTGATTTAAAAAGTGTATTGGTTAAGTGCAAGGATGGCGATGATCCACCTCCACCTAATAGGTAACCAGTAACAATCTGTAAATTTTTAAAATAACATTAATTTTCATTTATATATTAAAATTTATGTATTCTTATTTTAGGCTCACAATTATTCGTATGGCTGCGCAAATAGCTGATGGTATGGCGTTCCTAGAATATAATAGATTTATCCATCGTGATTTAGCAGCACGTAACTGTATGGTGGCTAGTGATATGACAGTAAAAATCGGTGATTTTGGTATGAGTCGACAAATTTATACTGGTGATTATTACCGTAAAGGAAATAAAGGTGAAATGCCCATACGGTGGATGGCACCCGAGAGCCTTGGTGAAGGAATATTCACCAGTCAATCAGATGTTTGGAGTTATGGAGTTGTTATCTGGGAAATGATGACATTGGGTGCACAGCCATATGCTGGAAAAAGTAACAATGAGGTTATGGCATACGTGCTTGATGGCAAGTTATTAAACTTGCCAATATTTTGTCCTGATGTGTTATCTGGTATCGTCAGATTGTGTTGGAATTGGATGGCTTCTCAGCGACCAAGGTTCCTACAAATAGTTGAAACACTCGATAGGTACCTGGATGACAATTTCAGGTGAGTTTTGTAATAATTAAATCACTAATGTTATTACAGTAATTTTTTTTTTTTTTAGATCAGTTTCATTTTATCACAATCATACTGCGACTGCGAATGATGACTCGACAGCTGATCAATCGTTAATGTCTCCATGTACTACGTTTGATGATGATGATGACAATGAGAGCATTAGTTTTGAAGGCGGTAACACGGTACCTGTTCACAGTGCTTTCCATGTGGACAATAATAAAATGAGTAATGGACATTTATCACCAATGTAATATTTTAACTTTAGTTTCAAACTTAGTATTTAATTGAAAATAAACGTTACCAGTAAAGTCTATTTAATAATAGGTATTTTATTTTGTTTTGTTCATATTTTATTAAGGGTCTAAACTGTCATCTTGCTACTGTTTTTATAGACTATTGAATTGTCCTTGTTAATTTTTTTTAATGTAATTTAATATTTTTTAATGTACTAATTTCAATTAAGATTTTTAATTTAATTTTTTTTTTTATACTACCTAAATGTAAAAACGAATACTGTTCTAGTTTCTAGTCAGCGCGTGGAAATCTTGTCTCTCTCCACCGTCTGTTTTTTTTATTATTATATTATTATTATTATTATTATTATTATTATTTTGTTTTATTTTTAATAGATTTTTATCAGTCCTCAAAATAAAAATATATTACCACGGAGTTACTTTTTTGGAACAAATGGTCTGTGGTTATGTGTAATTGATAAATTGGCGTATTATTTTTTTTAATTTTCTAAATCTTATGAAATAAAATTTTCATCAATTGACACATATCTGCGCCTAAAAACTATTTTTAAATAATGTTTTAATATGTATCCAAAAAAGTATTTGATATTAAATAAGCAGATATTTTTCAAAAATATTTTTAAAATATAAATGTCTCAATTCAAATAATGCAAACATAAGACTAATAATATCCCATAATTTTTCAAACATATAAAGTTATATATTAATTATGTAATTGTTTTTGATAAATATTTTTTAGAATAAATTGTATTGTTGATACATTTTATATTAGTTTAAGATATTTCCTTTAGTAAAATTCTCCTTTCCTGATGTTAAAATAATTTTTACATAGGCACTAAGAATGTTTACAAAAGTAACTGATTTTCAAATAATTTAACTAAATTGGATCTCCAACTATAAAAATTGTTTAATTATATATTACATATTTATATATGTATATTATTTATTTATTTTTTTTAATGAGATAATTTCAATATGATGATAAGTGCATATTATATTTTAGATAATATTTCAACTAATAATTATTAGAAGATACATTTTATACTATTCAGTATTGGAACAATTGAAAAGATGAAATACTTGTAATTTTAATTTAAAGGATTTTGAAAACATTTATTTTTAGAAAATGTATTATTTAAAGTGGTAATATTTGAATAGTAAGATTTTACATGTTAATAATAATTTTAATTTAAATACATTTAAAATATATATATATATATATATTTTTTTTTTGAACTCTAAATGTGGTGTTTGATTTATAATTATCTTGAACTAATACTTTTAATCAAGTTTTGAAACAAATAAAATATACAACTTCAATACTGTTGGTTTATTTGTAATTGATTTAAAAGAAATTTTTAATATAATGTTTTAAAAGTTAATAATAATAGCAATCTTATTTATTAGTAAATAATAAGTTTCAATATTTATTCCATTTTGAGTTCTAAAAAAAAAAAAACCAATTAATTATTTTTAACAATAATTATGAACTTGCATTTTCCTATTAATGTTTACATATTATGTATGGAAATAGGGCTGAATTTTTACTTTTTAACACCGGGGAAAATGAAAAATTATGTCCATTTCAGAGAGATGACCAAAATTAGTATTTCTTTTAACGAAAAATCAAGCACACTCATATAGGAGTATGAGTTCCAACGATTTATTAAGCAGCTCACAATACACTGGATCAATAAATTATTATTTTCCACAAATAATTTTTATCCTAAAAACTAAAAATTTTAAAAGTCTCAGAAGCACTCTTTATTGGTGTACTTAATACTAAAAACTGTGGTTAATATTTCTAAGTTTTTGTTTAGAATAAATAATATTAGTAATACTAAGATGTATGAATTATTATTAACAAATCTTGACGATCTATTCCTTGTTTTAAGTATAAATAGCTTTATATAAATGAACAATAGTTATAAATTGTTAATGCTTATTACAATCAAAACTTAATATGTATCTAGGTACAGAAAATATATAACTTAATACTAAAAATTATAATATAATGATTATAATTTATGGACTAAATGTATGTATTAAAATATTTAAATTCTATATTTTCCAAATTTCTAAAATGATAAAATTAATATTTAAAACTTTATTTTTCTGGCTTTGATGGCAGAACAATTATTAATAACTAAATCTAAATCAACTGTCTTGTGATCACTTTTTCGGTTAACAGTAGGGACAAGTTATTTAGTCTGTTTTGATTCATCATGGATCGTAAATATGTTCTAATTATGTAGTTTTAGTTTACTGAAACTATGTTCATATGCACAAATTCCATTCCAGTCATCTGTAAATTCTTCATGATCCAACAGTTTAACTCGTTTTTCCCTTTTTTTATGGACAAGTTGAAAACAGTTACAACACCCATTTTTATAGATAATTTTTCAGCACATTAAAATAATATTTCAAGTCTGTTATTTCGCAGATAGATGATTTCATTTAATCTTTTATTTAGATTTGAATCATTTTGAATGTAGACAAACATTAACGCGACCAATGCTTGAAAGGATAGCATTCCAAGTAGATAACAAGTAAATTAAGTCATAGTCAATGAGTAACATAAACCTTTAACCAAAAATATTAATTTAGCCATTACTTTTTCCAATTATATTAATAAGGGCAATTTTTACCTCACGTAGTTGTGTAGAAATCACTTTTGTAGCTAAAGGTTGTGAAGACCATCTTGTATCAGAAATTTATTTTAATATGAGTTTCAATGATTTAAATTCTTCCCAATAAGAACTCAAAAAAAATTGAATAATCGTTGAATCTTGCCAAAAAAGTTTTTATTTGTACATTTGATGATAATGTTGGCACTAGCCAAATTTAAACTAAGAGCACTGTGTACTTACACGGTACAAAAGAATCCAAATCATTATTTTTTTTTTCCGCCATAATTTTTGCTTGCATACCTTTATATTTCCCTGACATATTTACTCCATTACCATGAGCTTGGCCCTTGAAGTTTTGGACATTTAGATTATCATCAGATAACTAGATAGTCTTCATAGGATAACATCATGATCATGATAGTTTTCAAAGGAAAATTTTCTTCTATACAAACGTTCTCATTAGAAATATGTACATATCGGACAACTTGACTCATTTGTTCCCTTTTGGAAACATCAGACGAGCAATCAAACATAATAGTAAACAATTTTGCAGACTTGATTTGATTTATTGATTTTCCTCTGACCTTTTTAAATTATAAAGAAATAAATTCATCTTAAATGTGTTGAGAAAAATAGGATTGGTACAGACCCTTTTTCATGGGATTAAATATGTTACCCAATACTACACTTTTATTTAGATATTATTAAAGTTATTTTTTATCAAAGTTCGAATTTAATTAATAACCTGATAAATATGTCCAATTAATAGGTTTGGGGATAAATCTCACCCCTAGATTCGGCCCTGTATGATAAAGTAAAAAATACTGTTGAGAAGTTGTCAGAAAAGTCTGTGTTCAATTTTTAATTTATAAGAATGTAGAGAAGGTAAATTATCATAAATCTTTTAGGGCATTTCCACTATTAGGTTTAATTAAAGATATTGGATCCGAATTAAAAAAATAAATAGATAATCTTAATATTGTTAATTTTTAAAGAATCTAAAAAAGTAAATAAAATTATTTGATGTAAAACTTATTAACTTTAATGTACTAATCCGATATGATGTATGCAATGGATCACTTATGTTAGTTATGTTACTTCCTAACCAATTTTGAATATTTTAAGAATATTATTTATATATATATATATATATATATTTTTTTTTTTGTTATCAGGAAAATAAGTTTAATTGTAAATAGTATATCAATAATTTATTATTATTTTTAAATATTATAAGTTATAAGTATAACTATCCGCAGAAAGTTATGTTGAATGTCAAATAAAGCAATTGTTTATACTTATCTCATAATGTCTCATGCAATAAATTGCAGCTTAGTGTGACTCATGAACTAATTCAAGAAAAATACATATTCTTAAAATATGTACGTTTTTTTTTGATTTTAGATACAAATAAATTGGATGAAATTAAAAAAATACCAATCAATACATTTTTTATTGATTGTGCATCATTCCATGATCCCCATAATAGTGGTTCTCCTAGACTGATTTGGTTTTGTAAAATATTCTAAATTCAGTGAATGTTAAATAAAATTTTATAATACCTACCTAATACAGCAGTACCGTATGTAGATAATATTATTAACGTTTAAATGGCTTAACATTAATCATATTTATAAATAATACGGTATTAGGTTTGATTTCAAATGGTTGATTGTATTGTATGTAAATATGAAATGATCAGTTATTCGATACATTTGATCTGAGACAGCACGAAAATCATAAAAAAAAAAATATAAAAACCGTGTAAGTTGTGCACAAAATCGGAGAACATACGGGCTGCAGTACATAGGTACTTGGTACTCATGCATGTAAAATGTGTGGCGTTACTACAGTTATTGTTTTATTTTGAGTAGGTGTCGGTTAAAAAGTGAAGAAAAAAAATGGTACCTAATAATAAAAATGGTTGAATACAAATAGTTGGGACACACACCGGACCTTTAACGTATATATATATATTATAATATGGATTATGGGTCATTTACTGTTTATCTTGTATGAATAATTTATAAATAATCGTACGCTGATGGCAGATTACCCGTATCATCTTGTGAACTGTATAATCCACGGTTATTGATCCCCTTTGATAGATTGATAAGAGACAAGAGTTGTACAACATAATATTAATATCATAAGCAACTAGGGGGTTTAGCCTGTGGTCCTGATCCTGGTCTGTGTTTGTCTAAGTACTCCCCCCCCCAAAATATAAACTTTAGTTGCACCTATGATTATTATTATGCTTTGGAGAAGAGAGCTGCACCGACAAGCAATATTGACTAATAATAAGTAATTATGTGTTGTTGCAAGACGAATAATATTAGTGTATTTTCTTGGAAAATCATATACCTACCTATTTGTTAAAACCTTTTTTTCGAAAACACTAAAATTTTACTTTACAAAAACTCGATGTATATGTTATATTATATAAGTATAGGTTAGGCTATTGTTCAGCGTGTATTTTAATTAATTGCATAATAGGTATGCGTATTATTTTGATACAGCCGTCACTTGTGCCGTAAATAATTATATGAATGCGTAACGAAGATTTATATATTCACCCCTACCCTAAAAGAAATACGAACAATCTTTTAGGGATAAGGAACGTGTAATTTAATAATAACTTGTTAAGATCCCCTTTGACATTATTTTCGCCCCGGGCTGACCGGGTGTTTACCTCATCACATCCTGCTATTATTTATATATATATATATGATCTACTGCGTCACTACGACTTGGAACTCCGCTGTCACATATAATTTTTTCCATTGTCCGATCAGTGTAGCCAGTATCACCAAGAATTTACTGCTCGGGGGCAGTGTACCATAAAAGATAGTTGTAGAAAATCGACACGCGGCAAAATATTGCTCGCATTTATGTAATTATCAAAGCTCGGCGATCCAGAGAAGACAACTAGTGAACCGTATACTTTATACAGGTGGGTATAAATGTATAATATACGATATGTCGCAGTCTCCAATTATTTTACTTTTATTTATATGAAATAATTAGCACTGCGTTATATATATGTACAAAGATAAAGTGCCCGATTTTATCCACTTACGAAAAAATAAAAAATAAAACCATTAATCTTTTCTCATCCCGGCTACTATACTCACTATAAAATGTATTTATTATTTCCATTTCTTAGACAACCTGTAGTGTATTGTTTTAACATTATTATGGATGGCTCAAAGAAATAATTCAAGAAATCGTCTTAGCGATCTCATTTCACGAAGCACATGGAAATACTTTTACACAGAAAAAATATATATACATACTTCCTAATCCTACATTCCTACAAATCAAACACAATTATTATAATATTGTAGGCTATGCAAATTTAGCATAAGTATTTATCTCGAAAAAAAACACGTCTGTTATAAAAGAAAAATGAACGGAATCCGAGAAACCGTGATTTTTGTTTTTATAAACTTTATATTAGTATTGACGTTTTTATTGGAAAATTGGATTATATAATATAATAATAATTATAATGTGCATTTTTATACACAGCGAGTGAATAAAGAAAATAATAATACAGCGCAAAGAAATAAGTTAATAAAACAACGGCAATATTTTTATTACATTTATTTAATGAGAAAGCACTCGAAAACCTGCAATGGAAAAGAATGAATTGCGGACAGGGGGGATGGACCGTGAGTTAAGATATAGGTATATATAGCATATATAGTATATATATACTTATATATATATCTATGACGTATGTAGTATGTGTGTGTATTGAAACATACGGAACTCGTTGGGTCGAAAAATAGTGAAATCCCATTATACGGAGAAGAGAAAATGTACATGTGATCCTATATACGAGTACTTATACACGCAAGCAAGTGTGGGGCAGTTGAAAACAATAAAAATGCCTTAACCCCTCTACCGTAGTGTGTATAATACGGATTGTCCAAGTTTTCGGTCCGATTTGTCGTTCTTATTTAAGAGGGATTATTATTATTCGTTTATCATGGTGGCACTATATATGTGATACTGCAAAGAAAGTGAGCGACATATACACTATACGCACATCGCGTAGCGTAAACCGAACAAGCTTTGATCTCAGGAATTCAATTCTTCGCAAGTCGCGTATCCATCTTGCGCCCTACTGCATCCATTTAAGAAATGTTGTGCGGCCGACCCTAAAACCGAATTGTACACTCTCAAATGCAACATAACTTACTGTAATTATATACATTTAATAAATGTATTTTATAACTTACTTATTTTATAATAATCGTCGAAAAACCCAAGGAGATCTCACCATCCTCTTCGATGCGAGAAATCCCAATTGTCCCAGTAAGGTGGTCACACCAGAGTCGTCCTGAAGACACACACCACGTTGTGTCAAATGAAGTGAGTTTCAACTCACTGTGGATTATATTTAGTCCCTAGAGTTACCCGCGAAATATGCCTTATATTTCGGTGCTTATGTGGCAAATTATAAATGCTATCTTACCTAAAATAAACTTATAAAGTTCTAAAATATCAAACGTTCCATTTTCATAACAACAAATAACGTAGTTTAAAAAAAGGAAAGAGTATCCAGTATTCCAGTTGTACCGACAGTAAATGTTCCGGACATTTATCCCCCTTTCAAAAAGAAGTTCTAAGCTGAATCAATGAAAAACGAAAATAATCATTCATCTACTCCTATTTCCAATATTATCATATCCAATTTCATTTCCGGTCTTAATTATTATCATCAACCCTTTAATTTCTTTTCTCACTACAGTTCTTAACTCATTCCTTGCTGAAATAATATATTATTTATTTCAATCAACAATATTGTATTTTATATTTACTATGTACATACGTTAATTACTTATTATTTGTTTATTTCCATTGATTAATATTTATTTTATAAAATTGATTTTTATTATTTTGCTCACTCATCAGTTAATATTAGTTTAAATTTCTTAATGTACCGTATCGTTTTTCGGTTCTCAAAATGTATTATATGAGTATATCTATAACCGTTTTACTTTTATTATTATAATTAATAATTGTTGAGCTATTATATATATAAATATTAGTTAATACTAAAAGCTAATAGAAATAAAAAATAAAAAAATAAAAATAAACATATTTATTTTGTTTCTCTTATGAAGAACAAAACTGAAAAACTAAAATTAATCAATTTCTTATATATAATACACTGGGAAAATTGTTCATGTAAATTAAAAATGATTTTAGTATTGTTATGAAAAAGACAATAATTAAAATCGTTTATTATATCAGATACAGAGATTTAAATCACTGTAAATTGAAAGTATTTCTTTCGAAACTAAGTTATTAATACTGTAGATATTATATATTATACTGAAATAAAACAGCTAAGCAAAGGTTGTTTTTGAACGATTTTTTTCCTCTTTAAGAAAAATTAAATAGTTTATTTACAAACAAAAAGCTGAATTTCCAGAAAAATTAATATTAGATATTTATATAATTTGTATCAATTTAATTGAAATAAATGTATAGTATTATACTAATATAATATCTATTAACTATGAATTGTTTATAAAATACAAACTATGGTAAAATTTCTTCAATTTTGATATTATATTTTAATTAGTATCATTAATAATGTAACTAAAAATAAAGGAACTAGGTATTGGAATTCCAGAAGAAAAAAAAAGTCAAAATTATGGAAATTCGAATTGATTCATGAATCGGGACCCGTAAATAATTTAAAAAAAATGGTATTTGGCTCTTTTCAAAAACCTAATGGGTACCGCTGCAATATGTGTAACGATCTGATTCGCTATTTATTTGTAATAAGAAAAAACAAAATTAAGATTGATTAAAATTAAGGATGACAAACGGGCGTTTTCTTTTTTATTAGCTTTATTACAACTTACTCAGCTTAACCATATTTATAGTGGGTGCTGTGTATACACAACTTGTGAACTATATACAAAATGAAAACTGCGCGTGTATGAATAAGCGCTAACTAAGATAATAACAGCACGACGACTTAATTCTTATGATCATGAATTATAATACATTGTGTATAAGTTCTGTAACATATACGGTTTGCTGGGAAAATTTAGGAAACTATACATTTTAAGTGACATCGTAAAATATTATAATAACGTGTAACGGTTAAAGATGAAAATAAATAAAATAATAAAAATAACTTCTTATTGGGGGGGGGGAGGGAGGGATAAACTGAATTTTGTTTTGTTGAAAACAATAGTCATAGAAACAAATTTATAAAATATACTTATTGGCATATAAATGTATAGAATTGTGTTATTAGGTACAAAATACAATGTTATACATTATATTATATACATACATATATTTTAACTATATATTCTACTAGGACTAGGTACCTAGGTGTTCAAAATAAACATTTTATAAAATGTACATTGTAGATAAACCGAAGTTAATAATATTATCAATTTATTCATAATAAATGTTAAAATGTAATACCTCTAAAGCTTTTTTCCAAGCATCCAAGCAGATTACCAATTTATTTAAAGGCTGATTCCCTATTCCACCGCTTCTTGGAAATACTACGCAAAACTTGCAATAAGCACCATTTTTTTTATTGGAGTAAGTAAGCCAGTTATACTGAAGAAGGCATTTATATTGAAATTTTAAACCTCTCTTTTCTTAATTTGGTTTAAAGAAAACTTAAATGTCGGCAATGGAACCCATGTATCCTCCGATGACACCCTCATCAATTCCCCGTGAGCACGCCCCTGAACCATCCTCCCATATTTCCCCCCGTGAGAACGCCCATGACTAATATTATGTGTTATGCTCGTAATCATTATTATCACAGATTTGATTTTTCTTCCCCCCCCCCCCTCGGGATAAAACATCTGTGTAGGAGTTGCCCCTTACTGCCCTCTTTAGATGAAGCTCATAGTAGACTATGTGATGGGTCATATAGATATGACCCATCACCTTTGTGTGTGTGTGTATGTGTGTGTGTGTGTGTGTGTGTGTGTGTGTGTGTGTGTGTATGTGTGTGTGTATGTGTGTGTGTGTTGTGCATTGAATACAAAATCTCTTTCGTTAAACGTAATATAAAGTTCGTGTACATACCTGTAGGAAGTACCTGTATGTGCGTGTGTGTATACGAAACACTATGTTATTACGACGCCGCAGGGTGCGCAAAAGCAGTGGGTGACGGTTACGGGTGGCGGCGACCTCAGGTACGTAACCCAATAATGTCACCGCCGTCGGTTCTTTTTAAGTTTTCGAGCCCATCGGAGCGCGAGACCACGGAATACGTGGAAACGCCGGAAACTGAAGTTGGCGATACGGCTGGGTATAATGTACCCGGGTAACGCGAGGTACCATAACCGTCGTATCATAAATAAATTGTACCCGCGTAGAAGAACACGTTTTTACCGTATGTTCACCGTATCTTCAATGGTTTAACCGTGTTCCATGTTAACCGATACCAAACTATGTATAACGTATACCTTGAAAAAGATTCAACTTTTCGCCGTGCGTTTAAACGTACGGTTACCGATAAGGGTACACGCGGTACATAATATAATGTTATAGTTAGGGCTGTGACTTTATAGGAAAGTGCATTTTTTTTTTTTTTTTTTTTGGTGATTGTAAAACATAGCTTTGTAAGTACATAATTTGAATTATGTAACAACAAATCCATCTATGAAACTTTTATTTTGCATATTTTTGCATTTTTTGACGTTTTTAATTTTTTAGGTCATTTTTTTGCATTTTTAGGTCATATTTTGCCTTTTTAGTTCATTTTCTAGTATTTTTAATCAAATATCATGAATTGACTTGTTTGAAAACATTTTTTTTTGTTTTACACAGGCTCTGTATTATGTACAATTGATGTTTGAATAGCATTAACTTAATGCAAATGTAAATTCAAATTCAATTGATATTCTTATTATTTTTTTTTTTATGAAATAAACACTTTTTTGTACTTATGTATAATATTGATATAAATATAAATAATAAATATGAATTTTATACTATAATTTTTGGCATTTTATATTCCTTTTTTTTTGCATTTTAAGTGCATATTTTGCATTTTAAGTGCATATTTTATTGCATTTTTTTGATATTTTAAATGCATTTTTAAAGTTTTTTAGTGCATTAAATGCACAGCCCTGATTATAGTATTGAAAATACCGCGGTATAGTATGTAGGTACCAAGCGTTTTACCAACACCGTATAGGTATATAATATGAACACGAGAAACCTTGCACAGTGTACGTATACCTGTGGCGTACAGTGGTACAGTTTATATACCTACTATGTGTACGACGCAGTTTGTTTTTATATTGTTTTTTTTTTTAGATTCTGAACGGAGTGATGGAATCTATTGATTTTACAATGATGTTTTTTTTTTTTTTGTATCTGACGACACTTTTTTGGCAGTAAAAATGCTTCGATTTTTTTTAACAGCAACTTTTCTGAAAGGAAAGTGAATGTAGATGCAAGTCAAAAATGCAACTTTTTCAATACTTTTTTTTTCATTTTAACCAAAATTTTATAATTATATTATTATCTCAACAATTAAACGACGCAGTTACTGCGCGCATTATATTACTATTTTACGTATATATATATAAACCGAGTTTTCATTCATCATTTCATTCGATTTCAACATTATTTTCGTACATTTTTCACTTCGGTATTTAATCGATTTTTTCCGCGTACCTATCTATAATGAAAAATGTGTCGCGTTGGATTTTTTACTTTATTTTTCATTATATTATGTACATACTATAATATTATACACATGTATACTGCAGTACACGTATACATATATACATATATATATATATATATATTATATTATATATTTATATACATGTCATACATAATATAGTGTCGCCGTCGTCAATTTATTTTTTATCCGCGTAAGTGCGTGCATTATATTCTATTAGCGTAATGCGGTACCGTCGTTTTATTGCTAATTCGCGTAACCCACGGGGCAGTGTATATTCGGTTTTGTTTTTTATTAGCATTTCCGTTCAGCTTTATATAATTATTGTAAGCCACAGTCACGCGAGTATTTTATTTAAAAGTCGAATGGACGCGCGCTCCTATTATAATATTATGGTGTATACTATAATGTATTATTACAATGTTACGCCGTTGCGCTCAACTCAAAGTTTACGAATTTTGATGTATAAATGCCCATCATGCAGATGCAGCTTGACCCGCCGCCTATTATTCGCGCCGCAAACAGCATAAGGTTTTGTTTTTTTTTTTTTATTCATATTTATTATTGTACATGATCGACATTTATTAATATATTTACAATTACTACAACGCGTGCTAATGTGGAGCTCAAAACTGAAAAAGCTCATCATAAATCATGCGAATTGTATAACTAAAGAAATAGTGGATGGTGAATGTATAGGAATGTATATTTATAATTTAATATATAGTTTTAATTAATTTAATATTATCATTAGAAATTCTTAGGCAAACAAAACGGGGTTTAAGTAGATTGTAATAACATAATAGCCTTTAGAAATATAATATAGCAGCGTAGATACTGGTTAGTACACAATAGGTATTAGACACAACAGTATTAAATCTTGAATACTTAAATTATGTATTGGATTTACATTATAAATAATTTTCATACAATTATTATTGTCCGTTGTTATATTTTAGCCAATCTAATTTATATTAATTTATTGTCATACCAATGTACCACATATTCATATAAGGTAAGTACTTATGTTTTCTTTTTTTCGAAACTTATGTTACCTAAAACTATGAAATTAATAATAGCGTTGTATTTTCAATTGCGGCAGATACTTTAAAATTTACATAACTATTTGTGCCATGAAACAGCTATTTCTAAATTGTATAGAAATTATAAAAATGTAAAGTAATCATTAGGCGGGACAAGGAGTATTTATACATTTGATATTATAATTTTCATTATTATAAAATTGCACAGTCAAAAATACAAATTTAGAAAAATTTCATTTATGAAATTATTTCCAGTTTCCATCAAGAAAATATGATGGGCAACCATGTATTATATACTTGAACTTTATCATTAGAAAATATGTAGGTGCCTACCAGATATTGTGATTATCATTAAAAACTAATTATTTAGAAAGCAGATTTAAAAAGTATTGTTTAGGAAAATAAGTTATTAGTGAAAACAAACATAATGAGTTGATGAGACACTTTGTGTTATACATGCTTAGGTTGTGATTTTGGATATTATCGTTGCAAAGATACTATTAGAGTTTGAATATTTACCCAAACGGAAAAGTCATCTTAAAAGAAAAATAATTAAGTTAAGTCTTTAATATTTTTATTGTACAAGGATGGAGAATTCAAAGAGTCGTCCAAACTTAACATAAAAAAGATAGAATAAGGATAATAATAATTTATTGTATTACTTACTCATGTTAACAATAAAGTAAAAAAAAAAATACTTCAAGAAGGTAAACAAAGATATTTTTATTTGCTTTTTTTCAATAAGGAATCAACATAAAAGAGATATTAACCAACAGGGTATCAATATATTATATAAATAAAATATTGCTATATTATTAAACATATTTACTAGTATAAAAGTAAAATTAATTAACTATATGTAAAAAAATTTACTTCGATGGCAACCGTAAGATTGATTATTTATGTCTTACAATTATAGACGCGTTTGGGTTTGTTATAGAGATTTATTCACCAAAAAGAGAAACTAAATTACCATAATTATATTATAATAACTATAACGTCATAATATCTTAAATGTTAAATGTACGTTTTAAAAAATAGTTTTTTCCCCGAAAACAACATTATTTTATCCAAAATCTTATCTCCAGAATTATTAATTATTTATAATATATTAATATGCATACGCCAAATGTGATGGAATTTAAATTTAGTAATTTCTCCGTTAACTTGACGTCTTCACGCGTGTGTAAAGTGTAACAAATACATCACGTGACTCAACAACGATTTTGTCATATAATTATACCGTTTTACATAATATATTATATTGACGTACCTTCATAAATCATTATAGAGCACACTGCACAGCCTGTAAGAATTCATAAGAAGCTCACGTACACAATAATACCGAAATACCGAATCCGACGCAACATGCAATACATCGTGTATACGCCCGACACCAAAGGTATGTGCGGATATACCAACGTAAGAGAGACTACATTTTTTAATAAAACTCCAGAGGGCCAGATTAAACGATTTGGCTAATTCACTACAAAAAGACTGATTAAGTGTAGAACCTACTGCACGTGAGTCGTCTTGATGGTTGTATTCTTGTATTTAATTGAAGTTTAACCTAACCTAACGATGTATTGAAATAATATTACTTATTAGGTAGGTAATAAATTATACTAGTATACTCCATCAGTCACCTAGTCATCATGTATATTCTCCATTTTAAGGATTTTTTAAATATTTCTCATCTATTTCATATAGTGATATATGTATAGTTCACATAACTATAACTGTACCATCGATTTAAAAAAAAATTAATGGTGAGATAATGATATGCGTTCAAAATTTCTTAGATGAGATAAACCTTGTTTACCTGACAAATTGGTTTCATATATGTTGGTAAATAAATGTATGGGATTGAACCATTAATATTTTCTTGTAAATGATATAGTAATGACATATTATACTTCAGTAAGTTTAAAAACCTTGATTTTTAATTTTGTAATGCATTGGTGAAAATGTAGACGGAAAAAGATGAAATTTAAGTCCAGATTTATGATTACTATTTGTACTTGAAACCGTGTGCGATTCTTCAATATGCTTACCACTTTAGTCATCAACAATTATTTTTTTGGTTTTAAAAACTATTATAATCACCATTATATGATTTTATTTTTACACAAACGCTTTATTTGAAATATTAACCCTTTATGTATAATATTGTCAAATCACAATAGAATAAAATTAACTATTTAAATGTCTCTTCAACGTAATCCCACTGTATTTGATTAACTGTGATTCCATTTATATAATTCAATATTGTTTATGTCAAAAGCTCAAGTAGAATGATGTAAGACTTAAATAAATGTCACGTTTTCAATTGAATTATTGGAAGCAATTTGTACAGTTCCAAAAAAAATATTTTAAAATCATTATAATTTATAAATATGATACACTACCAAAACAAAATATATAAAATGATTGTATAATAACATAATAATATAAACCAATCCTGTAAATTTTGATATTATAAATATTATGTTTCAATTATGTTCTAAATATTATATTCCACTTTGTTTACTTGTAAATTATAATATACGACATTAATTTATATGTAGTATAATAAAAATTGATGAGTATTTCATGGAGGAATCGTGATTCATTAATTTGATAGATTAAATAAACAAATATAATCACTTTGTTACATCTAGATGACCAAACCTAAAAAAAACTATGTGTGGTTATTAAGATATTCATGTTACCAATCAAAGTATCTAAATGTATCCCTCCCACGTCCTACTGACTCATTTTACAAATATATATTTAAGATAATCTATATAGATACAATAGATTCCTTTTAAAAATATAATAAAAAGTAAATAAAATATTTTACGAAAACAAACTACAACATTATTTGTTGTTCATTAATTAATAAAAACTTATCACAAACATAATTTCGGGATGACACTTTTGCAACTGATATAGAAGTTTACAATGTTGGGTAAAGAGTGCCTTTATATTCGACAGTAATGATACATTTCCACATTCAAATGGAAACTTGACGTGTAAACAAATAAAAATTGTTTATAAAAAAAAAAATAACCTTTAGCCAAGATTTTTTTTTATAATTAGAATATTATTTATCAATTAAGTATTAACAAATTTCATTGCATTTTTATTTTTATCAATGTTTAAATTAATAAATAGTTGATGTTTAGTTTTATAGTTAGCATCGATACTTTGAATAGTAAATTCAAGCTATTGCTGTTTAAATTTTGACAACTGGTCATGTTTATGTTTTTGGACTGGGATTGGATACTATTGTAATAATGAGTATATATTTTTAAACTTGGCGATTCTGCTTTTCCGATATACATTTTTGAATAATATCGTTGACGTTTAGAAGTCGTTGTTGTTTTACTTCGGAGGCGATTCGTACATACGGTATAAGAATTTAACTATCACCGCCGCCGCCCCAAAAACGTTTTTCCGATTATGTCCGTATCGCGAACAAGGGGTTGGAGTGTAAGTGGAATTTATGTTTTCCCGCGTATAATAATATTATGATGTTCGTGATAACATAATAATAAAACGAGTGCGCAGACAAGGGACGAATAATAAGGGTTCGGTCGGTGGCTCGCTCTGCGCCGCTGTGTCCGACCACGCGGTCCTAGCCGGTTGGCCCGTACGCGGTTCTCGAAGAGCGCGGAAACGAGGAATTAGTTCCCGCGTTGCCGCCGACACCGACGCGCGAGCGCTGTTTTTTCTTCCGGTCGCTCCACACTCGTTGCTTCGTCGGGTTGCCGACGAGATCGTTAACATATAGGTACCTATATTTTGTATACTAGTTCGAGATTCTCGATGCAATATCGTCGCTGTAATCATTATCATTACCGTTGCGCATTGATATCCGTCGCCCGCATGCGGATCGCGGACGAATGATATATCCACCGGACGAGAGTCACATCGTCGATCTCTTCGGCTTGTTGTATAGAGTTGTGTCTTTGCGCGTACTCATCGTCCGTCGTAGTCCATCGTCTCATTCGATTCGCGTGTTCCGACGACGACTGTTCGTGTGACTAAAACAATCGCGCAAAAAAGTGAGTAAAATCCAAAAATCTGCTTGTCCGCCGCAGCGATTCCCCAATATTTTTCTCTATCATCTCGCGCCGCCATCCGTGTACCACCTATACAGTACATACATCAAGCCCGTAACGCGTTGGGATAGGACCTTTTTATATAATATTATAGTATAAACACCAAAGACCGCGGTATTCTTAAAGATATATTTTTAACGGATGTATTTGGATTGATGTTTGTAAACGTTTTTTGTAAACTTTCCATGTCAGTGAGTTGACGGATTATTATAATATTAATTTACAATACGATATCACCCGAGCGGGTAATGTAACTATTGAATTAAGTTATAACTTATAAATAAAAAGAAGAGAAAGCAATTTCGACACGTATAAATAATTATTGACCACGATTGAATAAGGATTGTGCCTTTACAGCTAATATTTACAGATTTGTCAAAAATTTGATTTACCGGCCACCAGCATTATACATCATAGTTGTTGGACCCGAATGCGATTGATCTTCGTATCAATACCTATGTGGCATATATAATTTTATAATAAAATTAATTAAATGATATAATTTGAACGAAAGGTCACCACTTGTTGTTTCCCTTCAAATATTATGTTAACATGGTAAAAATTTAAACAACAATTTCAACTATATTGTTGAAGAGTATTACAAATCTATTTGTGCGTATAATGACTTATTAGTTTATTAATGGTAATCTTTTTACTCATCGTGTTAAACAAATGGGTAAAAAGCTATGTGTATACCAGTGAAGGTATTTAATTGTTTAAAGTTCTATAGAATTTAATGTAGGTATTACATTTGGAGCTGATTAATGTAGATACAATTGGTTTTACATTTTAAATAATTTAGGTACAATAAATAATGTTATATTTATACTATACATTCAGACAATTGGAAAATTAGTCGATGAGTAATGAGTATTATAAATTTATCGAGGAAAATTTTCGAATTGTGAATAATTTAAAACCATGTTCCCAAATTATTGACCGTTTTTTGATTAACCGAAAATAGCGCATTAACATATTTGATTAATTATTGCTAACATAATACGAGATTGGTTTATAATAAGGTGATTAAAAATAGCTGATTTATTGTGTTTAAATCCAGTTTCTGATATGTAGGACTATCTAGTTGTATTTTTAAACCACGCGTGAAACATACCTATATTGATTTCAAAATTGTATTTTGTGTTGGAATAAACAGAAGTTTTGAAAGTTACTTGAGGTATTCATCTATCTCTTGAAAATCGTAAATACTTAGTAATTTCAAGTGGCAATGTTCTATTTTCTTAAAACTATAAAGTATAATAATATAATAGAAGGATTATGAAAAATAAATTTACGTATACATACTATAGGCATACCTATAATTTTTCAAAAAAATTAATTTTGATTATTTTGTTCTAAATATACGAAAAAATATCATCTTAAGATACGTAAAACTTTCAGGACCTAATAATATTTTAATAACATAAATATAGACGTAGTATTATTTAATTCATACATTAATTGACTTCTCTCGGGCTAATATTGCACATTATAAGTTAAGTACTACAAGGTATATACTATACACTGTTTTGTATACAACGATAATCTATTTATTAGTTTTAAGCTTGATAATGTCAAACAAGATTATTCTTATTATATATTCCAAATACATGGCACATGTCTTGAAAGTGGTAGATACAATTTTTTTTATAGCATTTAAATACATACTACACTGGGTTTTGCTTAAAATCGCTTCTGAATGCCAATATTCATAGCGTTTTAGTGATATTTGAAAATATTTTAGATTTTTATCTTTAATCAAATTACTAACAGTAAAACTTTCTTAAAGTAACCTCGATATTTGTAAGGAATCGCTTATTATTTTGTGTTTTCTGTTTATTAGATTTTTTTTTATAATACTTTTTATAATAATTGTTATTCAATATATTATAAAAATTAAAATATTAAGAAAATATTTGCAATTAAATTACTTACTAGTTAAAACATTTACTGTGAGTCAGTACCTAAGTTTACTTACGTATTTTAATTAAATCATGCGTTGAAAAATATTACTAAGTAGAGAATTTATCGTTGACCAAAAACCTAAGGGAAAACATAGAAACTTTTCATTTGAGAGTTAGTGTCAAAGTTTTACAATTTCCGTATAAACATATATTACAGACACGTCGTTGTATCTCCTCGATATGTGCAGGAATGAGTAAAAGTATATTTGTTGCCGATAAATATTTACTATAAATGATTTACTTATATAAAATGCAAAAATTTTAAGATGAGGTTTTAAGATGCATTCTTAGTAACATAAATTTATTGCATTGAATGGTCAAACAAATTACTAGTATTAAAAACATTTTGTATTTAGCAAAGTTTAATAATACAATTGTACAATTTGTTTTTACGCATGTCTAATAGATGATATTATATATTAGTCATATTTCTCTATAGCTGTACAGTTAATCATCATTATTTAAAAATTTAGTTTCTCATTTATACTAAATCTATTTGTACTATATATATTTATTTATTTATGTATATTACAATCTATATAAAGCGGAGAATATTTTCTCAGTGATATTTATGACGAAAATTGAATATCTAATGGTAGATACTAACCCATCACTCACTAATTCAAAAGTTAAAAATTACCTACGTGTGTAAAACAAAAAAGGTAATTTTATACGTACAGTGATATAACTTGGATTGGTGAGGGGAAAATTGTTTTCTCCATGATTCCAGGATAAATGTATTATTTGACCTTTGAGGTAAAAACTAAAAATAGTATATTAAAGTTCAGAATAATTATAAGTTCAAATTAATGATTTAATTAATAACATTATTCCGAGGAATAAAATGTATATTTTGCTATCGAAATAATTTAAGCTCTCATCAGTCACGTTTTTGGACATCGTATACAATTTAAATATACGCAGAGCTATGGCATTTTTTTTGATTTTCTTTTAATCGTAACATAAACAAAAAATCCATTGCATTTAAGTCGATTAAGCTGAATCAAGTTTTATAAGAGAAACGAGTAATAATTATTATTTAGTTTGGAATGATATAACTTTGCACCCTATGGAAAACGTTCTATTAGGTTTTCAGATTATGCTATATTATGTCCTTATGATTGCATAAGTATTCATGTGCCAGTATTCGATAAATTTGTTCTAGACTTATTGTAATAAACGATATGAATTTAAAAATCTTTGTTGTTTAAGTAATTTTGATATTATTTACTACGTGGTTTTACAAAGAAAATAATGCAATACCGTATATCAATATTAAATTTACATTTTTCAAGAAAATGTAGTTAACTTAGTGTAGTTAATGTTAATTCACAATGTTTTAATTTACATTTTTGTAAATAAGTGCAAAATATAGATATTTGTAATATTTCGTTCATTATAAAATCTATGATTTGATATGTTACAAGTAAAAGCAATATTGAATTGTCGAGTCTATAAGATTTTGAGGGTAAAAATATAAAATAATAATCCTCTAATTCATGTGAATCACTAGTCATTATCCAGCTTTAATATTTCTCAATAAACAGAAAAAAATAATAAAATAATAAAAGTTGAAAAACCCAACAAATTTTATATTTCTATTGGCGTATCAAATAAATCTGTATTGTTCAATTAATAAGTACTTAAAAGATTATCACTAATATAGTTAGTAATATACTATCATATTGATGACATCGTTGTCCGCATGTTGTGTATTATTTTAATAATATTATTTATCATTACTATTATTATTTTTTAATTACTCAAAAATGTTTAAACCCAATTAACAATGCGATTTATTCAACTTCACATAAATACATTTATAAATATAATATTATTAGGTACTTATTAATTATTATAATTTATTCAGCTGTTGAATTATTACAAGTGATAGTGATGTAAACACAATTTTATGTCTTACAGATTCCCTCAGATTCCATTGGAAATAGCGTATTAAATATTAATTTAAGTTCTAAATTATTTCAGATAAGAAATTAGTAATTACTAATTAATTATTAAATATGCAATTAGAATATTTTGTTCCAACTTTCAAAGTGTGAAATGCACTTATTATAGTATATTATGTTAGTCTATGTTTAAGTAAAATATATAATTTTTATATTTTCATTTTATTTCTTAATATTACCAGCCCTAGAAGTATTATTTAAAACTTTTCAGATATTCTCTAGAGGAATTTAAAAGCGGTTTTTCGATGAAAACTTCAAAATCTGTTTTCAGTGATAAAAATTACTCTCTACGGAGACTTCATTTGGAATGACCACAGGGATTCCGGATTGGCGAGTCGCAAGTATGTTGTAGTAACTTTTGATTTTCTAAAACTTGTAGGTTCACTAAATTCGTTATTGTTCCTTATACCTCAGTCATATAGTAAAACAAACAATTTTATTCTGATGATATTTTTAAAAAATATCTTTATCTACTTGTCTATACCAAATACTAATATTTTGTTCCTCGAGTCGCAAGAGATACTTATTTTTGTTGAATTTATCATTAGTATTTAGAATTAATTTTTTTCAAAGGTAATCTATATTTATAATGTAATCCATTATTAAAGCAACTGTTGACTGGTTATAAAAAATGTGAAAATAAATATTAAAATATTAATTAGGCATTTTTTTTTATTATTAATGTAGTTTTTAACTTATTTTTGGTAACTATAAGAAAGATAAAAATTAAACGACTATCTTTAATAAAACTAATAAATAATATATTCAAAAAATATGAGTATATACAAAAAAACGCTCCTATGGGTACAATTTAAATTTCTTAAAACAGTATATCTTATACTTGCTATTTAATAATTGATCTTTAAAATATTTTTCTTATGTAATATCTAAACAAAATTATTTAAATAATTATTTTCTATGTACATAAATAAATTATAATTGAATGTGTATTATACGATGTACAAACAATTTTTTTTAATAATTTTGTCACATTCAAAAAGATTTGCCTCATTTTTAGTACTTCTTTTTTCTTTAGTATTATATTATGACATAAAGACAAAATCATTAGATATTATAAAAGACAAAAAAATGCTATTACCAAATAGACATGATATAACTGCCCTTTGGCATGAACTATCTGGTGGATCTAATTTCCCGTCAATTTGGAAAGTATCAATTTATCGGGAGGGCTCCTAATGCTCATTTCATATTGGGGTCTTAGTTCACATACAGCAGTAGGAACGCCCATTCCGACGAATTATATTTGATCAGAATTTTTATTTCTCTAGAGAATACGTATAATATATATGTACATCCCCCTTTTCTTCTACCCTTCCCTAATTCTTTTCCAGCCCTAGTGAATATCCACTGGGAAAAACACACGGCAATGGTTCTTCCATTAATTCGCCCTCGACGTCTCCAGTATATCTACACAATAACGCCGCAAAATACTAGTAAAACTTTGATTACCGGCCCTAAAGTGTTTTTTCCCTTGTACCCATTTCTTTTTCTCTTTACTTTCCGACAATAAGCTCCCAAGACATTATGGTTTTGACTTCAATGTTTCCAAGTTAATTAAACATTTTATAAAACACATCTCATCCTTACATCTTTAATTTTAAACATTTACATAATATTAATATACATTGATTGATACATGTACCTATATCATTTAATATCAGATGTGATTTTTAAATTCTACACATTACTAGTTATTAAATTGTTTTACAGCGTACCTAGTTGTCATAATGTCATAATAATTGTCATTACTAATTTTAGTACGATGTACAAAACGTTCACATAGACAAACAAATGAATTAAAGCTACAGTTATTATAAATCCGGTGTACAGATAGTCTTATAACATACCTAGAGAAATGTATTGATTATCATTGATAACTTAACAGTATCGATTCAATAAACAAAAATTCTTTTTATTTAGTAAAAATTCTATTGCCGTTTGAATAATATATGACTACTAGTATGTGATTCATGGAGAGTTTTCAACATGGGTATCATATTCTATTACATACGTAAATCCGTTGTAATTAATAAACAACTAATAAGTTATATTTATAAATTACCTGGATATAATAAGTAAGTTAAAATTAATTTTGAAACCGTTATGAAATATGGAAAATAGAGACTTGTTCCGGAGTAGGTTACACGTTAAGTTGTGGTTTGAACGATATAATTTTTTAATATTTTAAAATTGATGAGTTTTTTCGTTAAAACTATTTGAAAAGTATATTTCTTTACTATAATGGTTTATAATTTATTAATAGATTTGAACTGTTCTTTTAGTTTTACCTACTAAAAGTCAGTTATTTTATAATATAAATTATCAATTTTTTTTCATCATAATTTTGATAACGATATGTCTTTAAGGTTATATACTTATATTTATGAACACATTGTGTGGTGTTTTTGATTTAGTGGTGTAAATATTATATAACCTAATTGCTGTATGTTAATATAGTTATAGAATAACAAACATGTAATATTGAGGGAATATTCCGTTAAATACTATAGTCAACTGGTTAGTTACTTTAATGAATATTATGAAGAAATAAGAATTTTATGTTTAACAATAACTTAAAAAACACGTTCTGTATGGACAGGTATGAATTATTGTTTTTATTGTTCATATTTTCAAAGCATTTAATAAAATATGTTTTTATGATATGTAGGTATAATAATAAGTTTAAAAAAATATTTTTGAAATTTAGTTTATTACAGCGTTATTATTGATGATTATTAATACAGAAATACCTATAATAATTATACCTTAAATTATATCTGATTATTAGTAATTTAAATTAACGTTTGTTAGATTCCTTTTCATACAATTTAGCAGAAATATAATTTTTGTTATAATTTAGTAATAGAAAAATTGTATTAATTGCTTGATTTGATATGATAATATAAAATCTTTTAACTGTATACAAAGGAGTTTTCTTTAATCATTTAAAATACAAAACTTATAGATGGTTAAAATTATTGCAATACCGATTACACTAATTAATTAATTATTTAAAAATATTATTTATAAAAATACAAGTCAAAATATAGTTGTGTAAATTAATTGATAGAATGTCCTAGCATACATTTTGTGTTCAAAGAGAGCAATTTATTTACCACGAAAACAATATAAGCTATTGATACCTACATGGCTACATTATATACTGCAACTTACTATTATAGGAAGTCCTATATTAGAATGAAATTTTGTTTCAATTGTTGTCTACTTATTAATAAATTTTATTGAAATAAGTTATAATTAACTAAAGTTCTCTATTAGTCATTATATTTAACATTCATTAATGTTGTTAATCATTTTAAGGGGAGACATAAAATGTACCTTCCATGAGCTCAACAATTCAATTGTTGTCTAATAACAGAAGATACTTTTTAATATGGAAATTTAATTCAATAGGTACATAATGAACATATTAGTATATTACATGAGGTAAATATTTTTTATTAAATACTTTGATTTTTTAATTTGAATAGTGGTTTTATAAAATAATTGTTGTACTAGTTTTAATTAATAACTAATAAATTCATATTATAAGTAAACGATACTAAAATACTTTTTGTTTAGTTTTATATTCCTATAATTTTATTTTACTGAATTTTGTGTCAATCAGTGCACGTGAAAGGTTTTGCGGGGTCCAGGAAAAGTAAAAAATGTGAGGCTCTCATTCCTATTTTATACTACATTACATCCTCGTTTTAAATTAATTATAGAATTAAATCAATAGGTAATTTCATCCATAAATTTTAAAATAAACAATTATTGTATATTAGGTATGTAAATAAAATCAAAACAATCATAAATGTATCTTTCGTAGAATGTAGGTAATTATTAGAATTAATATATTTTATATACATAAACATATTAATGGCTACATCAAATGCGATAAGCTGATAATGACGATAATTTTAGTTTCAGCAAATATTATATTTTCAACGTAATAATCTGGTACAAATCAACTTAAATTTACTGTGATACTTGAGTATTTTGAGTATTATGTTGTTAGTATATGATGGGTAATACTAAGACTCATGATCGAAAAAGAACTTCATTTTTTTTGGTTTCATTCAGGTGGGAGGGAGCACTATAAATAACGGGCACCAAAATCGCGGGGCTCAGGGATGCATGTGCCCCGCTCACCCCGACGTTTCCTCTGGCACTGGACTACTGGAGCCAATTAAAATACATTCGAATTAGTATTAAAGAGCGTTTTATGAACCATGTAGTAATGTATGATTAATGTTCAAAAGAAAATTTGAAATAACGTTAATATATTATTTATAATATCTATGAAGAGAAAACTAACAAAATTTCTGTAGAGTTTAATTATTGTTGCATTATCATCATTATTCACATTATTCATAGTTGTATTAAAATGTTTTTGGAGATAATTATTATTAATTATATAATATGTGCTTTTGATATTTTTCTCAATCCAGTACAATCTATAAAAATGTTTTCATGTGTGTTCGATAAAGATATAAAATATTGACGAAATCATATAGAAAAAATAATTCGTCCTTATACTCGTAATATATTGGACATTACAACCAATAGGGATGTTTTAATTATTAATAAGTTATATTTGTTACAGTTTGTTATTGTATAATAATGGGGATGTCCGATGGTGATGTGGGAAGGAAATCTCCAAACAGCTGATGTATTAAACACTGTGTAATAAGCAACAATTTATGGCAAGCGTCTAGTTGCGGAGACAAATTGCAAAAATGTTTGACCCCGTTAGTCAGCTGGGGTTCATGGGCCATTAAAATACGTGAAAGTGTCGTGCATGTGTCCCTTATTAACGGTACATTAACCACAGTATAACACCGGTCACCATCTATCGTTTGAAAACAGGGAAAAAATACAATCGTTGATTTTGAATGCATACATTTAAGTCTTAAATATATATTCTATTATATTATTGCAGAAAAAAATTATATTACGAAACGAGGAATAACATTAAAGGTCTTTTAATACGGAAAAATAGTCTGATATTTTTATATTATGCGCGGTAACAATGAGTGTTTCGTTAAGAGGATTAACAAACAATAACGCGATGGTTGGTTTTGGTTTTCTAAGGTTGTTATGCCCTTTGGTCTTTTATTTTCAGGCTGTTTTTAATCCGGCCATGTGTGTGTGTATACTTATAATTCTACTATATAGGGCACCGGCTGTCTGTGTACTATACCTGTGTTTATAATTATTGGTTTTTTGTTGTGAATATAAACTAGCATAATCCAAATCAGAAAAAAAGTCTACTTAAATATTCATTAAATAAACATAACATATAGGTAGTTAAAATATTTAGGGTTCGACATTGAATACCGTTAGTAAATAGAAATCTATTTAGATTTTTTTATAAAAAAAATTGTATTGGTAAAGTATATCAAACTCATAAGTAATAAAGTAAAATGGATATCAAAAATACTCAATATTTGTTTAACCTGATTATTAAAATGAAATATTATTATTTCAACTTAATTTATTTTTAAAAATGTTATTATTTTTTTATTTAAAAAATAATGATCAACAGCTAACAGGTGAGCAAGTATTAGGAAAATGTTAGAATCCTACAAATTATCTTTGCGAAGTTTAGTCATCATAATATACATTTAGGCCTAAAATAATGAATGTTATAGAATATTAAGTAATATCCTTTAATAAAAGTTGTATTTAAATCTTGGTATGATAGTTAGACATAAATGAAGTATATTAAAATTAATTTGTGAATAAATAAGATAAAATACTTAAAAAAACAAAGTTACCTACTAATTATGTTGTATTGTGTACATTGCATTTTATCTTAATGTATATTATAATAACCAGTATTATTATTTTGTCACTTCTTCAATTTTATGTATTTGAGTTTTTGGTTTTCTAAATATATAATTTAAAATTAGGAATTCATTAAACCAATAGTATATAATATGTTTCTCATTAATATTGAAAAATATACATTGTTCAATAGTTCATCAGTTTCTATGTTAATTTTATATTAATATTGATAATAAGTACATAAATTAAAAAATTAATTTTTATAGTGAAAAATAATATTTTTTATTTGTTTAAATGTGTTTTCTTATAATTTATTGTATAATATGTATGTTGTAAAATATATATGACCTGTTCATATATCTAGATAACTAAAATCTAAAAAACATTAAAAATTTGTCTTTGGAAATCTTGCAAATAAAATTTATTTTAAATGATACACTTGCATCACATTTAGCGGAAGTTTGATTAATTTATATCTTTCACTACCTATTATTTCAAATTAAATTTTATTTCAGTGGTGAATGCAGGGGGGTTGGGGGTTGAAACCTCCCCGAGATATATTTTAGTACTGTTAAATTTTTATTTAAGTTTTAAATTACAAATGATTTATTTTTGTTTAAAAATACAAAGCACTTCTCGTAAAATATTGTAAGCCCCCTCCCCCGAAATTTTTTCCTGTGTTCGCCTCTGAATTGTATATTTTATTTAAAATATTTGAAAGTCAGTCTTTTGACTGTGTTAAGTGTAAGTTATGGATGTTATTAAAATATAATAATTCAATTTCAAGTTTAACTGCAATATTTTTCATAAGTAGGTATATTGATTTCTATATCAATGTTAACTTTTGATAAAATTGTAATAGAAAAGTTCTAATAGTATTTTTATAGAACTTTTTTTGACTAATTTATTTTCATTAAAAAATAAAGTTAGAGTAATTGATTTTATGTACATAATATTAAAATAAATGTATGTAAATTTTGACGAATCATCCATAGTAAAAAAATTTCTTGGTAAATATTTTAAGGTAAAAAATGTATAAATATTTGCCGATCATCGGTAAATTCTGTAGTATTTGAAAGTCATTACTTTTAATTTAAGACCGTCTTCAAAACTTTTCCGGTCGGTTTCATATTGATGTATTATGAATTACGGCTATAATGATTAGAATTATTTTTAATTGTGAAGTGAGTTATATTGGAGTAGTGATTTTCATTTCCGAACTGCAAACATTAGTATTTAAATAAAATATTATGACAATTAGCGAATTTCAATGCTCGTTTATATGATAAATTTATGAATAAATTGAAGTTGCTATAATGCTGTTTCATATAAATTTAATAATTAAAACTATTTTCGTGTCTTAAATATTAAGCCGTGATACTCGCCAATTAATGGTTATTATGATCAATTTATTTATTGTGTTTTGGTTTCATAATATTTTTTTGATTTTCATCCTGAATTGAATTATTAACTAACGTAATGTATTTTTATTATACTCATATAGTTGTTATAGTCTCTTTAAATAAGTCAATCTTTAAATCATGATATAATGTGCTTAAGTTTTATCGTATAATTGCAATGTTGTGACAACAAAACTAACCCAAATTAGAGACGGAGTTTATGGTTTTGAAAAATACATAATTAATCATGAGCTTGTTACACTCTTTGCGCCCTGTGTAATTTTATTTCAAATCTGAACCCCAGGGCTCAGATTTACGATATATTATGTGACACTCGTTTGAAAAAAATTGTTATTGTAAAATATCGCACGGTGTCCCGCAAAAAAAAAAAAGTAATAATAATAATTTCACGCGTTACGAATCACACGTAGGGGAACATCTGTCGCTGCCATCACCCCTTTCGAATTTTGCCAAAAAGCGTAACACTATAACACTAGTTTTGAGGTCTGAATTTGACTCTTGCTAACAGAGCTATGATTCATATAACTTTTTTTTTGATCGATTTTATTAATAGAGTTTTAAAGATTTATTCGATAACATTTGCATTTAAAATATTTATTTATTTTCAATTGAAATGAAAATGATTTAAATTTTAACATGAAACACAATGTTGAAAGTATCATATTATATATTTAATTTTTTATCCTATCTGCAATGGTTAACATTATTGATAATGAAATGAAATATTAACTTGTATTACTTATACAAGTGATTAATAGCAAAGTATAGTTAGGGTACAGTTGTATGACTTATACTGAGTAACTTATAGGTTATAATATTATAAAGAAGCCTACATAATAAACTAATACAATAATTTCTTTTTCTTGAATTAAAAACAAAGAAATAAGTAAAAATTATTAATGATTATATTATACTAGCTTTGTTATCAGGATTTAATTTGCCGGTAATATGATTATATAAATGGAAATAATTCCACGTTGACAATTGAAAATTGTAATTAATCAAGATGCCTAAGCAGCAGTATAGTTGTAATTCTCTACATTTTAAAACAAAACTACTAACTAAATTGTATACACATAGCTTTAGCGATTCCGGCTAGAAATTTTTTTCCATACTACCCCTTTTACTCCTTTTAACCCTCTTAAGGGTTGAATTTTCAAAATTCCTTTTTAGCAGATGCCTAAGTTGTAATAACTTTCCGTATGCAAATTTTCAGACTGAGTTTAACCTATGGTATGTCAGTCAGTAACTTTTTTTTTTATAACTTTTCTTTAGGTTTTTTTTTTATTATTTTTCTTCTTGAATCACCTCTGTATTTAAGCCAACAAAATAAAAATAAATTAGTCTTTTTTAAGTTGTATTTAGCGAGATTAACGAATGAAATTTATACTTAGATACTATGATACTTAGATTTAGACATTTAATGTTTTACTCAAGTGTTTAATGTATTAAATTTCATGAATTGATTTGTCATAAAATATTTTCTTTTATAAACGTTTAAAATGTAGATACATATAGGAGTAACTTTTAATTTTGTATTTGTAATTAAAAATATAACAGTAATTGTTGATTAATAAATTAAAATATTTTAGATGGTTGATATTATTTTTTATTCGGTTTATGTTTGATTTACCGTTGTTAAAAATTATAAATTAATTTTTGCTTTGATTTGAATATTTTCTATACATTTAAATAACATAATATTTATTCTTACAAAGATTGACTGATACTATTGACTAATATGTTTGTTGAATCTAATATTGCAATCAAAAAAAACATTTATTGATTGCCAAAATATAGAGAATGATATTTTTTAACCACCGTAAAATCAGTTTTTTTTTTTATCGATATTCATAACTGTATAATATTATATCAATTAATTCATTTTATGACTGAACTCGATAAATTGGTAATAAATTATGTTAATATTAACTACTACTATTATTTTAATGATAAGTTTGATTCTGATTTGATTTTTGACAATAGGTACGTCAATTAAGTTTGATTGAGTGTGAGTATTGAATCATGAATCTTAGTATTATTCTTGATTTTTGAAATCTCGGGTACTATCAATCGTAATGAAAATTTTTTTATCAGTCAATAATTTAATGCTTTATAGATTATTTGTATATTTTATACTTTATGTAGTTTTATTGGATCTTATTAATTATTTACGAATTTGACTTTAATCCATTCATTTCATATAGTATAAAAAGGCTCGTGCATTCTAACTACAAATCAAATTTAATATTAAATTGTGGTCTGAACAAAAGTATATAGATATATGTATTATAGTTGGTACATAGCAAAAATTCCAGGGGACTGATTATGATTTTCATCATTGACTAATATGAGAGGTAAAGTTAAAAAAAACTGTTTCAATGTGAAAATAACATGTTAAACTTATATACCGACACGTTGACGCTAACCATTATGGTTACCAAAATTCATCGAATTACAGTAAATGGTGTTTGGTGGAAAATGGGAATAAACTGTGTAATATTTTTTCTCTCTTTTTGATCCTGTAACATTTGTAGGAGTCTTACTTCATTTAACTTAATACAAAACTTTAAAATATATAATTCAAAAATCTCGCCCAAGTTTTATATTAAAACCATCCGTTACAAATATGAAATACTCAACATTGTAGATTTTCATTCACCATTTACATGTGGTGTGGTATTTTTTATTTTAACGAATCTACAGATTTCAATTTTTATTTTAGTCTGAAATTATACTTTGAATGAAAAAAACTTTGATTCTATAGTTCGGTAGATGCCAAAATAGTTTTTATTAAATATATTTATAGGTTTTAACTAAATGTGCGTTATTTATGATTATTAAGATGTCTGATTCATTGTAATGATAATATGTTGAATTTTTAAATTAAATAAAATAAAATTACATAACAGTACAGAACTTGTCATATTTTGGTAATTTTCAAATGGCGAATATATTGTAACGTACTTGTAGTTATCAAGTATCCTTTTGAAATTCTATCACGATTCAGTAACTATAATAATTATTATCCATGATAGCTATGGTAAAAAAGTTACTGATTTGACTTCTTACTAAGTCCTTAGCATTCGGTTGACAATAAATCAATAATGTATAATATGCTATAATTCAGGCAGTACGAATCATTTAAAAATAATTTCAATGATCTACTAAGTTATTAATTATTATATCTGTATTTACAGATATTTTAACCTGATATGATTTTGGTATAACCTTATTGAGTGAAGTTTAACATTGAAAGTATTTTTGCACTCTTTACTCATAAGTAGGGCTGTGAATTTATAGGAAAGTGCATTTTTTTTTGGTGATTGTAAAACATAGCTTTGTAAGTACATAATTTGAATTATGTAACTACGAATCCATCTATGAACCTTTTATTTTGCATATTTTTTACATTTTTTGATGTTTATAATTTTTTAGGTCATATTTTGCTTTTTTAGTTCATTTTCTAGTATTTTTAATCAAATGCCATGAATTGACTTATTTGAAACATTTTTTTTTATTTTACACAAGTCACAAGCTATATACGGGTTAGGTAAAGATAATGATTCGAAAAAATAAGGCAATAATTGATAGACAACTAGATAAGTTATTGTGGCATATCGTATATCAGTTAAGATTAAATATACAATAAGTAAGTTATTAATAGTAATAAACAATTTTTACTTATGTATAATACAATTAATATAAATATAAATAATAAATATGAATTTTATACTATAATTTTTGGCATTTTATATTCCTTTTTTTTGCATTTTAAGTGCATATTTTATTGCATTTTTTTTTTATATTTTAAATGTATTTTTAAGGTTTTTTAGTGCATTAAATTCACAGCCCTGCTCATAAGCCTTTGCTTCCTTTTTATTAAGCTTTAAAATTTCAGTGGAATTTATTGCAATTCTTCACTAAAATAAATGTTTCGTCATACAAAAATGTTTTTTTAGTAATATTGAAGTTGAAGTATTCTAAAAGTATTTTAAAAGGATTTTAATTTAAATGATATATGTTTCCTATATGTAATAAAATAAGTTAGTACTTATAAGTTATAAGTACCTAATAACTAATAAGAAATAAAACATGTTTATTTGTCAGTTTAGTATTAACAACGGAATTTCTAAATTTGAGATTCAAATAAATGTTTCTTAAACCTAAGTGAATTATGTTAAATATTTCTTGCACTTTAGTCAGTCTTACCACAAGATTTATAATAACGATTTTTTAAATCAATAACAATAATAATTCAACTAATATTTAATTGTAGGAATAATATGTATCAAATTGATTTTACACTATTTGAGAATTGAATATTAATATTAGATAATATTAGATAACTAGGTATAAAAAGGGTACGTTTATAAATTAGTAATTAAATGCGAAAATGCTATTATACTTTTTAATTCTATGTACTCCTATATAAAATGTACACGTCAATAAATGAGTTTTATTTTACATGAACATTATTTAAATAATTTAAATAACGAATACCTAATGGTTCATTAACAAACATCATTCATAGTTATATAACTGCATAATTTATCAATTGTATACATATTAAATATTAATGGAACAAGTGTATAAGTATAATGAATGTACATCTCATACATTATATTTATTTTGTGTTAACGATGTTTTTCTATTACATGTATGATAGTTTTCATTTTTAGATTCCATCACTCCGTTTAGAATCTAAAATATAATTATTTTTTAAAGTTTTTTTTCTTCTTCTTTTTTTTTGTTATTTTAATAAAAAATATACTATCTATACTATGATTACAATGCGATGTGAGTAATAATATAAAACTGGCAAACTCGGGAATAAGCCGTCACCAATTAGTGGCACTTAACTTGAGCATAGATTAAACTAGTTTTCATCTATGATTTGATAAGGAGGATTTAAATGAGAGCAAAAAGGGGGAAAACCCTTGGGTTTTTAGAGAATCTCTACACAATCTCCTTTTTAGTCGACGTCCAGGATTTTCAGGCAATGTTGGGTATTTAAATTTCAGATGAGTAGGTTTTTGTGGACAGCTAGACGTGGAAAGAATCGTTTATAAAATAACTATCGATTCCTTTCAGACTGTTTTCATATGCATTTCATTCTAGTGGGTTAGGTTGGAAATAAAGTTTTCTTAAATATTAAAATTCTGAAGAATTGATAACCTGAGGTGTTCTAAACAGATTACTCAAATAAATCTTTATGCCAACATTTGTAATGGCTAAAAAATAAAAACACATTCTTTCACGTTTCCACATTTTTAGATATTAGGTACACATTAAATGATCACTACTGCAGTTAATTCTAAACTGCCGACAGTTTAGATCCGACGAAGAATTTGGTGAGAAATCAAAATGTATTTTGATATTATTCGTTTTAATGCGTTACAAGTTTCAATTTTTGAATATCAACTTTTACATTTTATGTTCTTAGTAAATCTTAGTAAATATTGTTTAAGTATTTGAAATTATTTACATTTTAATTAATGATTTTGATTAAAAATTTATAAATTATGAATTATGTATTTGTAATTCTTTTTACAAGCACTTAAAATTTAAAAGATTATTTTAATGATGCAAAACTATGATAAGTTGCTAAGAATATTATTTTTTTATGCCTGAACGCCCTGAACATAGTAGTAACATAATTATTTTTTAATACATTATGCATGTCTTTGAGATTTTATAATTTTTTAATAGGACGTGTTTGTAAATTATTTTCTCATTTTTTTAGTTATTTTAAGTAATATTTAGTTTTTACATATTATATTATATTGATATATAAAATAAGGAACACATTTAGAGATGTTTGGATTTTTGTATATAGGAAGCAGGTATCAACATATTTTTCAAATTGTCTTCATTATTGTTTTCTTTAGTACTTCCTCATCCTATTTATAACATTGTTAATACGAGTACAATAAAATACGAACTCGTAACTTTAATCGATGACAATAATTTTCGAACAATCATAGAATATTGTAACTTAAATTTATTCTTTAGGACTAGCAATTACCTTGCTCAATATTTCTATGATGTACAATTGCAGTGCGTTTTTTAAGATTGAGACCATTAAATAATTCCCATTGACATTATCCATTGACAAATACACTTTTTATTATTTTACTTCTATCTATTTCTACTTAAATTGATATTTTTTATGAATGTTTATTTAAATATGTATTGATTTAGTTTTCAAGAATTCCAGATGGTCGATGACATGGTAGTTTTATTGTTCACGATTATTCGTCTTTGATGCGTAGAATTGTATATGTAATATCGTATATAAATACTCGTGAATATGTTAGATTATTAGCATAATATAACTTCAAAATGTGTGGGTACATATAATAATATATACTACATGGGTGTATCATCCATTCTTTAATGACACCTTGAATAAGTCGATTATAGTTAAAGAATATGACACGCGTGAATAATTTCAAAGTTATACATTTCGTTAATTTCTAATTGTTTTTCAACAGAACTAATTTTGCATAATCAATTAGTTGAAAATCGATAAATTTCATTCAAAGCGAATGCAATTGTTTATTTATTAAGTTGAAAGGTTTATGAAATTAAAATTGACAACTACGTGATATTTTAGAGTTTTACGTTGCTTTCTGTAGAGAAACAAGGAAACAAAACATTTGTGTTTAATAATACGGAATATGAATTCATAATATTATTTTATTCTATGTTTTTAACATTTGAAATTAATAATTTTATTAAAATATTCAGAACTTTAGTTTAAATACCGTATTAATAATCTTCATAATCTACGAATATTCAATATTATATTGGATAAAAATGTTATCAGTTGATAAAAGATAAATAGAAAATAAATTAAATTATGTGCAAAATGAAAATGTATTAGGTAGTTTAACTTTTCATCTAAATATTTGTGAATTCTGTTTTACACTGAGAGTTCGTTTTGTATGTTTACATTCTCCTAGAAACTTACATTAATTGCTTTAACTATGAAACCGATGATTTGACTTTAGGTTAAGGTACATTGACATTTTCATATCAATATTGTACCATAGCGTCCAAAACTTGTGTATATTATAGTTTTATAGAAATGAAAAGTGAAAAGTTATTTTTCTCAGCCGGTGAAGAATGAAATTACAAATCTTGCTATAAGTGTTTGATGCGACTTTCTTCTATTAAACTGTACATTGTCGCAGACAAAACATTTTTATATACGGGAGTATTGCCATTGATATACGCGGTTTTATAAAATATATACAATTGTATAAAAAATATGATATTTCACAATCACAAACGTGAATGCACTACTATATTATTATTATGTTAATGTTCATTAAATCTTCCATAAATCATGTCTTCCAATCGTATTAAATCCATATGCGTATTTCACACATCAACTGAAAAATATAATAATAATTATAAATCAGATTTAAATATTTAAATAACTATAATAATTAAGAATGAAAAAGTTAATTATATTTGCAATAAATTGCATTGTTTATTTAAATCTTAGAAGTTGGACTAAATTCGTCAATAATATAATACAGACTATGAACAAGTAACCTTACAGTTATTTTTACTGTCTTATAAATATTTTTTAGTAACAAATACCGAAATGTTTTTATTATAATATTCTTAAGACTATATATGTATAATACATTTATTTAGTTAATTTATCTATTAAATATTAATTGAAATATCTAGAAATTTAATGACAAAAAAAAAAAAAAAAAATCACGAAATGATTTAAATTAAATTTTTTACTAAAAAAATTTTGTGGTAATTTGAGTGTGGCATATAAACGATTTCTGTTAATCAAGTGTCGAGTAGGTGTAAATATTATTTAGAAGATGATTTATGCCGAAATAAAATTACATATTGTATTGTGCCATTGAACTCAGTGAAATGTATTTTATCTGTATAATGAAAATGAAATTTCAGTGAATATTAATCGGTTGTTATGCAATGCATTTATGAATTATAGTTAAAAATAAATCACTAAGTTGTTAAAGTAAATATAAAAATAAAAAAACAAATTTGACCACAATGAAAATCTTGTAATAATTTAACATATTATGTTTTCATTAAAAACAAAAAAGTGTGTGATTTATGAAGAATTATATTTTATACAATATAGGTATAGGTATTAGACAATGGCTGGTATTATAATATTGATTTATTAATAATAAGAAGTTTAAAAAGTGTTGCTTCATAAAGGTTTTGGTAAGTACGACTTTTTGTCTGAAGCATAAAAACTGTAATTTTAAATTGTACCTATGTATCTGTTTAAATAAAAGTGTCCACAACTTTTCTGGTAGTAGTCGAGTGCAGTATTTTTACCAAGAAACATTTATATATTGTTAAACATGGAATTGTATTTTTTCTGTGAATAGAACTAATGCAAAATATACAACGTTATATTTTAATTACTCGGATGTCCGGAAAGTATTGAATGAAAAAAAAATCTTAATGTTAACGGAATGTTTAACGGTTACCGAACAAGTATTCTTAATATATTTCCGGGAACTTTTATAATAATTATTAAAAAAACTTCTTAGCGGAGAAAAAAAAAATAGATGACAAAAGGTTTTATTTCAGTCTTTAATAGAATTAATAAAGTCAGATTTTAAATAACTTAAAATACAAATTAATAAACAAAAAATAAAAATATTTTTGTCATTATTATGATATTATTTTGAACCTACTTTAGTATTTTTAAGTACTTATTGTTTTTATATTTCGTTTGGTTGTATCAATAAAATACAGATTTGTGATGATTTACTGATTAAACATGTTTAAACCTTTTCAATTGTATGGAAATGTAGTGCTGCTTGTACTGCAAAGGATTATTTTACGAATATTCCAGTAGTTTGGTTTGGTGAAATGTGTTGAATAAATCGTTGATATTAACAATAAGAAAAAATACGCTTATACTATTTTTTCCTACTCATATTTTAATTGTTTTACGCAATAAAATAAAATCATATTTGATGGATTATACTAAGAAATTATTAAATTCTATCTTATATTTAGTATAAAACATCTATTTTATTTTGTTTTATATAGTTTTGTTTCTTTGTACTAATTTAACTTATAAGAAATGATGAATTTAAAAAAAAAACAAAGGTTTTTACTTTATAATATGTTATATTAAAAATATGAACATATATTTTGTAGTATAAAAATTTATTATTTTATTATTTTTAAAATAAAATCTATATTACATTTTCATTTAAATTTGTTTGTCACATGAAATTTTGAAGATCTGTAGTTACTGTTTTAAAAAGTATAATATAAAAAGTAAAATAAAAGTATTTTATTGAAATTCTGATTAGTTTTTGGTTTAAATCCATGTATTATGATATAAAACTATAATTTTCTACTAAATTTGTATGATTGTATCATTGAATTTTAAATTGAGCCGTAACTTACGAAATGCCGAAGTATGAAAATAAATGACACGTATTTCATATTTTTTTTATGATAAATTTATTGGCATATTATGACCTCATTATTAATTTTCTGTCCATAGTAATTTGTCACTATCTATAGTTTACGAGGTAACGAATGCTCATATATTGTATTGTTAGCTGTTGTAACTATTTTTTACGACTCCTACATCTGCGTTCATAAGGGTAATAACTTACATTATCGGAAAACTTAGAAAAAAAATTCTTAAGAATTCTGTTTCAGTAGGCAATTGACTTACTCTGTATCCTTAGTTTTTATTTTTTACCATTTACGTAATATTAGTTGTCTCAAGTCACATTTCTGGGATCTATGGAAGTGGTTCCATATTTAAATAAACTGCATAATACAACGTGATATGTCAATTTATTTTCAACATTTCCTGTTGATGTATTTAAATAATAATATCGAAAATTTCTGATATGATGCAACTGATTTTACAGTACTTAATAGACTTATACTTTATAGTTAAAATAAAATAAAATAAAATTTTATTAATTTTAGTTACTTACGAATATATTAGAGACCATGGGTATAAATATACAACATTCACGCGTCATATTTTTACTTTTATTGATAAATATTAGTTTACTTCAATGTATTTATCAACTTAAATTTGAAACCCATAATGTATAAAATCATCAAAGTAATTGTAGATTAACTAATTATACATTAGTTAATGTGAACTAATAATATTTGATTAACATATTTTAATAAAAATATTTTTTAACACAGAGAAGGAAATATATATCTTTTTTTATTAAGTGTGATGATGCACAAATTATAACACATTAAAATGGGATTTTATGTATTTTTATGTATGATAAGTATAATTAAATGGACATTTAAAAAAAATATTTAGTACACAGTAAAAATTAATTTTTATAAAAAAATAATATAAAATGTCTTAATATATAAAGCATCATTCAAATATTTGAATGTAATTATAGGATGTTCAAGTCTAAGCCTTTTAGCACATTTTTAAATATCCTCTTAACTTTTGTTTTATAAAAGTGCTGTTTTACTGTTTTAGAAATTATCAGTTTTATGCAGCTGCTTATAACCGACGATATTTTTAATGTGTTATCAATGAGGACATGTATCATAATGACGTATATAATAGTATAATACTACGTATGTGGTACGTATAATGTGTATAATTTCATTATTATTTACTAATCTATATTAATTCAAGTAAAATGATTAGTATGTAGGTACATAATCATTAATTATTACTTATTCATACTATTGTAATAATTACACCTATCAATGATTGTAATGAATTTAAGTTTTTTGAATTTTGCATTGAGATAACATTCTTAATATATTACATTTTGTCATAAATTGGTTGATTTTATTATTTCGCCGGAAAGAGTCTTTGATATTGTAGGTACAGTAGGTATTTTTCAGTTATTGTAATAAAGATTAGGACTGTGAATATGTTTTGATTATAACTACGTTATTTAACCATGCATTTTTATAAATATAAATCGACATACTAGACCTCTTACACTCATTATTGTGTTTCATAATCACGACAATCATAAGTGGTATGTTGGTTTCAAACCAATAATGTTCATCCCTGTAACTCACCCTACAGTAAGGTTTCACCCAATCTAGAAACTTACCCTTTTTAGTTTTTATATATTATAAATTTTATTATATATTTATATATTATAGAAATCCAAACAAATTTATGTTTGTGATAATACTATTAAATTGTCATAAAAATTTGCAACCAATTAGTATTAGTCACCTTATTTTCTCCACATCTTGTGACAAGAACAACCAAACCGTTATGAGGGAAATTGTTCATTTCACCAGTGTGTGCTGCGTGTCAAACATATCCATGTGTCGATGAATCCGTTACATTTGAGAGTTTTGACAGAAATTCTTCAACTCTGTGTATTTTGTGTACACGAGATGGTATATTCTAAGTGTAAATATATTATTAATGTGGCTTAAAAATTGATTAGTTTTTGCACAACTAAAAATGTCAGTATGAAAACTTTTATTCAAAAAGACTTCACCATCTAAATCCATTAATCGGAAACCAGCACACACCTACAATTCCTTACAACCTCTCTCGCCATAGGCAAGACATTGTTTTGTTTATATTTTAGATTGAAATTATACCATCATTAAATTTCTAGCCGAATCACGCTAAAAATATGTTCTTATCAACGGACAGCTTCTCAACTCATTGTCTCCAAGTCATTATATCAAGGCATTTGCTTAGATATTGAATTTTTATTTATGTACAGATTGTAAATTACATTTTTATTTAACAAAAATAAGAACAGATTATAAAATAGTTATGACAGGTCCACGCATATACGTAACTTAAATAATGGATTTAAAGTGTCAATTTATTTTACATTTTAGTTCTTTACTATTAAAATTAATTGCTAGGATTTTAATAATGTATTGTACAGAAGGAAATTTTATATTTAAGTTACACCGTAGTTCATTATTTTATTAATACAAAACTTTTAGATTCTGAACGGAGTGATGGAATCTATTAATTTTACAATGATGTGTTTTTTTTTTTTCTTTTGTGTCTGACGACAACTTTTTTTACAGTAAAAATGCTTCGATTTACTTACACAGCAACTTTTCTGAAAGGAAAATGAATGTAGATGGTACTTGGGCAAGTCAAAAATTCAACTTTTTTAATACTTTTTACAAAAATCGAAAAAAACATTAAAAAAATTACGAAAAAACCGGAAATTTTACGCAAAATCACGTTTTTACAAACTACATTTTTTTAAATAGTTCTAACTCAAAAACGAAAAACCGTAACAACTTGAAATTTTCACCAAATCTTTATATTGGTGTTTTCAAAGTATTTTGACATATTTTGATTTATTTATAGACAATTTAAATTTTCTATTTTTATAAGTTTTTTTTTTTTAAATATCTATAAAATTTTTTTGGCTGTCCGAAAACGCTTGAAAATGTATTAAAGGAATTAATATAAGTTACACTTATTGTAACTAAAAAATAACGGAGATGGTTTCACTCAAATTTTTTTTATAAGCCCATAAATTTCATATTTGCATAAAATATGTTAAAATCGCGATAATTTGCAAGTTATTTTGTGGTTGAAAATTCATAAAATTTTTCCTGTTTATACTTAAGGTTCAAAATTTTAACACTAGGTTGTCTATAAGTTAACTTTCAAAAATATATAAAAAAATTTCTACCAGACTTAAAAGAAAAAATTTTATGACTGTTTTAAATTTAAATTTTTAGGAAATTGCATTATAATTCAATTTAAATATAAAATACTATATTATTAAATAAACATTTTAGACAAATATATTAACTCCATTCAGAATAGTTATTCGTATACAATGATATCTATCATTGCATTCAAATTTAACAAATCCATTTTAATAATGACCTATCCTATAAACGAGGTACACTCCACCCCCAACTTTACAGCAAAACGAGGCCCACCCGTTTTTTTTTTATATTTTATAATTCAGATCTCAGTGTTAATGTTAATTTTGAGTATAGTTAATAAATAGAAATATTTTCAATCTATATTATCTGAATATTCTTAAATTTGTATAACTCATGACTTTTACATAAAAGTATAAATTGCAAATACCTTAATCAACCTTTAAATTTAAACTAAAAATAAAAACACGATATTATTTTATTAGACTTTCTTTATAATATTGTCTATGCCATTTACTTATAAAATGTGGTATTTAAAATTATATAATTATTATATTTTAATTTGATTGATTATTTAAGACCCAGTCAATTGTCGATAGCTATACAACTGTCCATCTTAAATTGGGGTAGTTATTACAGTAATAAAATAATCTTTTGAATATAAAAATTACCTAGGTTACTTTTTTGATTAAAAATTAAAATATAAAATTGATTATTATTACAGTATTTATACGAAAACAATTCATATATTACGATATAATTTATTGATAAACTGAAAGAATATAATATTGTATTAATAGTCAGTTAAGTTGATGGGATTATAATTTTATTTTCTTGGATAAAAAAGCAAATAGGTAGTTATTTACTTTATTATTCTGTTACAATTTGATATGCTCATTTGTATACAATTTTTATCTTTTCTTGAGTGTTCCAATTCAATTATTTTGTACGTTCGATTTTTTCTAATCAAAATAGCTGTTCTTTTATGCATACAAATGTATTTACTTTATCAAACATTTTTTTCTTTTCGATTACAAACAAAGGATAAATTATAAATGGTTCTTACCTTTTTTTGGTCAAATCTCCAAAAAGCAACATCCATTAAAAATATTCACTTCCAATCAGTGCACTAATACAAGTTAAAAGGAAGGCGAATACATTTGCGTATCATGTTAGTTTAGTAAGTGTTTGGTTAAAAATACATTTAAATTGATGAAAATGTTACTAAGAATGAATTTTTGTTTATTGTGTGAAATACAAGTATTTAAGAATAGTATTATAAATAAATACAAAACTATAGAAACTTTTAAGTATAGAAAACAAGTATACTTTAAGACTTATGTAGATAGGTATCATGGTTATAAAATGTTAAAATAATAATAATGATTTTCAGAATTTTTTTTTTTTTCATAATCACACAGTTTAAGTCGTTGTTACACATAATTATTGTTTTAATATTTGTTGAAAACCCCCTTTTTTTAATTCAACAGCTTTTCGGACGTCTAATATTTTATTTTATGAAAGCTATTTAATTTTAATGCAGCATTAATTAGTAAATTTACTAGCAAATTTCAGCGGTACACTATAATGACGTATCCTATACCAGCGGTTTTTAAACTATTGTAGATCATGGACCCCTGATGAAAGAGTTTTAGAAATCGTGGACCCCTTACCAATTTTTTTTTCAAATAACTTTTTTTTTTTTTACAAAACATGTCATGTTATCATAACCAAAATTATAATTATTATTTTAAGTTACAAATTACATAAGACGACAGGTTAAGAACCGCTGTCCTATATTATTAAGAAATTATTTTTAACATTGAGATATTATTTAGAGCGATAAGTTTCGATTGGTCTGTTGATGTCGTCGAAAATGTTAAAATAATTTTCTTATGGAGTTAAATCATTTCATCTGTTTAATTAACAACTACATAATATCGATAAAAAATTGTCACGCATTGCGAATCAGTCCGAGGAATATAAGATAAATTTGTTTATAAATAGTAGATACTTATTTGTGCTCAACATTGGTTTATTTTGGACTAAATACAACACTTACGTCGTAACGAATCCGTACTAAAATTAAAGCACACGCGTCATGCTAATCGGTATGTTCGCCGTAATAAAATATTTTTAAAGAAAACCTTTCGAAAAAAAAAATACGTTATAAGTAAAGCTTATAAGAGCTCACTAATGTCGGTATACACAGTGGTCGAAGTGGGGGGGATACGGAGGGATGACATTCCTTACTTTTTTGTATTTACATTTTTCATCTCTCTACTTATTTTGTCTATAGTTTTTGTAGTTGTCAGTTTTTTTGCTACTAAATTTGAAAATATGTTATTTATTTGTTTAGTTTTAAAGATTATTTATGATTGAAAAAGATTGTAGTATTCTGATGCATAAACAAAATGTGAACTATAAAAAAAAATACTATACAAGGTATGAAGAATGTTATGATGATATCAGAAAATCTGAATTTTAAGGCATCCCTCCACTTATCTTGAACCATTTCGACCACTGGGTATACAACTGTGTCTAGGTCTGTATATATCGTTACCAGCTGTATAATTGAAATCAGTCGAAAGTTTACCATCGGATGTTCGGTTGTTGCCGGATGAATCAGATGAGTTTGGCGGTAATTCAAAGGTTTGGCTGATGTACACACGGCCCACCGCTAGAATTACCTAATTTTGTATGACGTGGTAGAGGTGTGTACTGTAAGTATAGTATATGAATGGTCAGTCTTACAGCGTTCGGCCGTTTCGCGTGTTGCCCGCTTATTCTACGGTTTTACGAATATTTGGCGGCCACGTCAAAAAGTAAAAACGCTCGCCATTAATTTTACTTACGATAGTTGCCCAAGGTGGGCGGCAATTACGCGTGCTCGCCACTACCTCAGTAACTATACCTCAGACCCGATTCTTAACGCTGTTGCTGCTGCACCCCGAACGCACTTAATTTTAATTTTTTTTTCCTAATGACGCCCAAGAACCTTTGTCCGCACTGTACAAGCGGCAGTTTTCGTATTGATGTTATAAATGCGTGTATATAGGTATATCCGATTGTCGGACGTTTTATGTTATATTATTATTATTATTATTATTATTATTATTATTATTTTACGTTTTACAAATCGCGCACAAACATGATAATAGTTTACGTCTATAATCGCAGTCGGTATCTCTACATCGACGACGATTATATTATTTTAGTCGTGTGTCCGATATCCGCACTCGGAAATACCTGTCCGCGAGAATGTAAAATGACCGTGCTATAAGTCCGTTTTATCCGAGGGTCGCATAGACAATATCGTATACCTAACCTACTTCATTTCGTGGATAAAATTATAAAATAATTGTATAAACAGAACATAAATGGTGTTTTGTTACCCATGTGTAACTTTAAGCTTGACTACATAATAAGTGAAATAATCATGTTAATCATACCGAAACTGAATTGTTTAGCGCATTCAAATTCTAAGAAGTCGTTCAATATCACAACTCACGATTAAGGAAATAAATAAAAATTATAGTTTTTATACAATTTATTATATTTTGAAAAAAATTAATGATTTCTGAAGAACATCTCTATCTTTCTTAACTAGTTTATAAGCTATATTTATGTGTACATTGATTTTATATTATGTAATTACCTAGTACATTGAATTGGTACATTTTAATTTTCTTTGAAGCACGAAATATTAACTTATTTAATATAAATAGTCGATAAAAATAATAATATAGATTAAATACGTTGTTTTTGTTAAAATTGAAAAATATTAATATTTGTGGAATTAAAAAGTAATCGTTTAAAGAACTCATTTTATAATTTTAACCTATTATGAAACATACAGTTAAAATAAATTTGAAACACCTAAAGTGTTGGTACACTTTCAGCTTTTAAAATATTTACTTCGTAAAGTGATAAAAAATATGACCTGTCAATTACATTCAAAATTAATTTTATAAATTTTTAAAATGGGTAAAATGAGGGTATGATGAGGTATAAACATTATTATTTTTTAATTCAACGCAAGATATTATTTTTTAAATATCTCATTTATTTTATGTTTTCTGTACTAAGCAAAATGTATAATACCATTTGGGGAAGTTTGCAATCCAAGCACATAACAAATGTTGATTATTCAGTTGAAATTCATGTACTGTACTTTAGGAGACACGTTATTTAACCAGGGCACTAAGTAAACACATTTTTCCGCGAGAGGTAATTTTATTTTCAAATTTGCTTTCACCTTCTGGAGTATTACTAAGGTATTATTTTTAATTAATTTCTGTGTGAAACGATTAAAGCGGTATAGATATTATAACGGTCGTGTCCGAAGAACATTTTGAAAATTAAAACTCGTGTGATTTATTTTATTTTTTTTTATGTACAATTTACAATATTTTAGATCCCCGGGGAAACGTTTGTCTCGCAAAAGTTTTCTAATATTAATCACTTAATTATGATCTTCAATTACTTTTATTTAGATTGCTTTATCTTTATTTTATTTTAAGTCATTAGCCGTCAAAAACTTTATCAATATGAACAAAGTACTTGGTGTTATCCGACATTTAGCAAACATGAAAAATCGTCGATAAATATAATTTTTAATTTATCAGCTAAAAACTTAAATGAAAATTATAAAAATGTATAAAACATGACTTGTTGAATACAGCTGTATACATTTGTAATACATTGTAAAAAGTATAAACTATTATTTCTTTAAAATTTTTTGGTAAATGAGGTTCCGAATTTTGTACTTAAGGATGTGATTTATAAAATACATACGTTTACAATTCTTGTTTAAATGATAAATATGGAGTAATATTTATTACATTATTACATTGTATAGCTATTGCTCGACGATTCATCATTATTCATCACTTTAAAATGTATAAGTACATAAAAATTAATTTGGTTAATATACAACAATTGAATGACCGATTTTCATACTTTGAGTGTAGGTATATAAAGTATATATAATATTACTGTAGATAGGTGTAAAAATATTTTTCTTATTTTGGATAAGATATAATTCTGGGATTTTAAATATTAATATCTTCATGAAATACTATTTTAAAACATCAAACGCTCTTTTATGGAACTTATCGGTTCCCAAATTAAAAAAACACGAATTTATTGTAATCGACGTATTATAAATTCATAATTTGTCGTATTTATTAAATTAATTCGGGCATAGTTCATGCTAAACATTGAGGAATGGATAGGAATATAGGAGGTATACAACGTTTACCCTTACCCTTCGTCAAACCATCGGTTAATCGTTTCTCGGTAATTAATGTTCAAATTAATTTGCCGTGGTGAAAAATGATTTTTGGTTAGGTATGGATTGAAATAATAATTTTAATATAATCAAGTATAAGATCTATTTATACGGTGTCAATTTTTAGCTTTTTTAATCATCGTTTTCATTTTGATCGAATGATCTAAATCCTATTGCAGCCTTACTTTACACTACAAGAGTTCATATAGTTATCAAAACATATAAGTTCTCATAAAATAATATTGTATTCGGTTCAGTACGAATTCAATAATAATATGTAATCAATGTATTGCTGTAGTGCGTTGCAATTTATAGGGTGTACTGTTTAATTTTATATATTAGGGTATTTTTATGAATCCACTAATATGTGCAATTGATCGTTTCTGTTTGAAATCTGTTAATTTATAATGATTTATCATTATTAATTATTATCTTCGTTATTAAATTAACTTTATTGATATGCCAATTAAATTGTACAATATTTGGCGAGTAACTAAAAATTCAATTATTTTTCACCTTGTAAATTAAATTGTATGATTAAAATTAAAAATTTAAAACCATAACAATATCTTGAATTACTATGTGTAATGGGCCAGCATATGCGTGGACTTATTACTTATTATAAGGTTAGATTACTCGTATACATATACTGTAAATGTGTTTATCTTTCATTAAAACGTATTTATGTATGTGCATGAACACGTCATGATCCGGATGGAAATATTTTGATGACCATTATGCACTCGATCTCATACACAGCTCACCATGAATAACTAATTAATTACTAACTTGTTAATTATTTGTACTCATGTGTATCTTTATATGTTGCGCCGTTTTAGCCCTTAAACGGACTTTCATATTATACATTTTGTTATGAACATTGTATTTGACTATTGAGCGATATCGGTTTGTATAACACATATTAAGTGGTTGGTAAAGATTTAATGTTGTGTAATTTTCATTATTTATGAGCTTTTGAGTTAATTACTGTTCGTTTCATTCCGAATAAATATCAAAGGTAAATTACTATTTTTGAATAAATTATATTACGAGGTTTTTCAATTATTTATTCATAATATGTCAATGATTCCTATTAGTTTCGTTATCACCACATAATTATTTTATAGACATTATAGAAAACATTTTAGTACAAATATGAAATATGCAATACATATTTTCAATTTCTGAACTATGCGATCTTAATAATTCTTGTGTCTTGCTTTTATAACACATTAACAAAATTTAAATTGTCCATTTTATAAAAGTATAATATTGGATTTTGTTAAAACTATATTACAAACAAAATTTTACCTAATTTATATGACTAAATGAAGCAATATCCACTGTGATAGTAAATGTAAATCACTACATGTAAATGTAGTAATATAAAAATAATAATAAGCAATACAACTTAAGATTATACATTTATCACTATCTTCTTATTTTATAACTTATGAATTACTGCCAGTATATTTCATAATAAATTATGGTATTACCATTAACATTGTCTACATCACCATGTTCGTATCTTATGATATCACATTTCATATATTTTCTTACACCTTACCTTCTAGAGTGAAATTTTAAATCTATGGAAACTTGCGTTTTACATTTTCGAAAATATATTACGGTTATATATACGCTAGATTGGTCTTGTAGAAAGCTTTAGTGCACTAAGGGATCTCCGTTATTTTTAACGCGTTCCAAAAAGGTGTTCGAAACATTTCAACTTTTAAAATGTTTCATGTTGGTATACAAGATTAGAATGGCATATTATATTATTAATGTATATGGTTAAAATATTTATGTGATTTGCATTTCTATTGTATACTATACATTTAAATATTTTAAAATACATTTTATACAGCGCAATAAGATTTAAGATTTAAAACAATCAATTCTATTATTATTTGTATTTTTCAATCATTAGGTATTGGTTTAATTGTTGTTTGTATTTCTTATTATATGATTTTAATAACTATAAATTGACACAACTTTTTAAATACTTTATTTTATTAATGTATAATAGTTTAAATTGTATTCAGTCTATAATAAAGTATTAATATAATATTTAATAAGAACTATGAATACAATAACAAGTATTATATTAAATCCAAAGAAAAATAACATTTTTAATAAGTTTTATACGAGCTTCTGAAGTTATTTAATATGTTTACTTATGTATTTACTATTTTATAGCTTATAGAAGTGTTTTCTAAACAATCTACCTATATAACCAAGATGAAAATATATGTAAATTATGTAAGAATTATATACCATAACATATGTTGTTATTTATGAAAAAAATAGATATAATATAAGGTATATCTTTAGAGCTAAGGAAAATGTTTATGTTAAAATTTATGAAAAATTACTATTTATAATAGGTAGTTAGTTTTTATATTTTAGAAAGTCTAGAGGTTGTAATCTTATGTTATTATGGTTGATCAGACTCAAAGGGCCATTTTTAATTGTAAAAACAATTTATTTATCGATTATAACTTAAAATGGTTTAGTTTTTAATTTTATATTACGAATCAATATTCAATTTTATTGAATTTTTTTGTAAATTACTGCCATATACAATAACGGACATGGGACATATTTTAATCGTTTAATTTAGTTGTTATTAATGTGTTCGTAATGAATTCAAAAATGGTAAACTATTTCTGTGATCATTTGATTGCTGCAAATTCCACTCTTAAGAAACTAAGTTCCCAAAATGCCCTAAATTAAATCATAATATGTAATATTGTATTATGCATTGTAATATGTTTGGTACGGAACTTTGAACTTATTATATGATGCATACGTGTATATATGTATGTATAAGTTATACTCCTTAGACGAAAATAAGTTGTAAGTGAGTAACAAAATACTTAAGATTATGCTAATGTCTGTAGGTTATATTTTGAAACTGTTAAACTTACGCATTTCAGTTTATTCTATAGGTATACTTTGAAGATTTTACTTTTGTGATAGTTTTATTAATGTAAACTGGATTGGCAGGTTAGTTCTGGTGGTATTAAGAATCCAAGACCTTACCCCCTCATCTTTTATTTTTGTCTAGTAGGTCGGTACACTTACGTGACTAGGATTCATTTTCTGAACCAAAAAGAAATACAGTAAAGGAAAATTCAACACTGAAATGTAATAACGTCTGGTGACTTAATAATGTTTACGAATGACTTTACGATGTTGTGCAATACTGAGGTACTTAATAATAATTATTGTAGACACGTCATTTTGATTTTATGTTTATTAATAATTTATATACAGGATATCTTTGAATTCAACACATATCAAATAACGCTATTGAATAAAAAAAATTTATTTGCAAAAAAATTCAAGTTTATACATAAATAATTTTATATCTTATATATTACCTAGTTTGTTAAGTTTTGACATGAAAATAAAATATTAAACATATTTATGAGTACATAATTTTCTCTTATATACATTTCGATATCATAGTTAATTCTATAATTAATAAATAAACACTAATCATGTTATTATTAAATAGAATTGGTTTAAAAATTTTTTGAAAATTTTTTTTAAAAGTAATATTTGATTTCATTACTTTAGTACTAATAATAACACAAATATATATAATGTATAAATATTAAATTAAATTAAATGTCCTCCAAACACATTAGAGTTTTAACAAATGAAAAACGTTAACGTTTCTCTTACTAGCATATTTTATATTCATAGATTTATATTTCAATTTATCCACGTTTTCAAATATCCAATTCTTATGGTTCGCTGGGGACACGAGAACTCAGATACCTACATTCTAATAAATACTAATGTGGTACAAAGAGTGCGGGAGAAAGAGACACATGAGACCCTTGAGAAAACTGGCGTAGAATTAACAACAAAATTTGTAAACTTAAGTGAATATCGAGGGTACACCTACGTGCACATGGTGTATGCAAAAGGGAATGATATAGATAGAGGTGAGAGAGAGAGAGAGAGAGAGAGAGAGAGAGAGAGAGAGAATACCTAATGATTTTTCATTCCACTACAAGTAAAATATTAAATGCCCTTCTATTCTCCCGCTTCAAATCCCTTGGGGAAAATCAACCGATTTTCTATAAAGTATATTCAGAATTTTAACGCCGTGCTTTCACCCCAAGAATAGAACTCAAACGAATTAAACCAACCTCGACACGACCCAACTGTTACCAATTTCTGATTGTTACTACTGCTGTCTACTGCTAACATAGTAAAATTTACATACACTGGTTATAATAACGGTAGGTGGAGGACGACCCTATATTTGGGTAGTCGACCCCTACTTACTAGTATTCTTTGGGGGGAACAATATGGATATGTACTATGTACATAACAAAAAAAAAAAACCACCTTTGTATGTTATCATGGTCTTGCCTCTATTAGTCTGTTATCTGATGAAAAGTTGAATTTTGTTGATGTACGATAAATACATTTCACATTAAATGCCTAACACGATAATAATAATATTATATAATATTAGTACGACCGATTGTCCGATAAAACTTTAACTTTGTAGTTTGTTATTATTATAAACTAGGGTCATAATTATACGATTTCAAAAGCAAAATAAAATATTTTTATAAAAAAGGACTAAAGCGCATTCAGGAGCTTATCAATCCGTTTTTTTGTGATCATTTGTAGACATGAAATATTAACAAATAATTGTATTGTATAGATTGATTCTAATCATAAAAAAAAAATTAATAAAAATATCCAACACAGTTGTTATAACACATTCATAGTAATTATAATATAATATTTCAATTCAATTGCTATCGTGACTTCGCATAAAATATTTGAAAAATGCCATATGTTATAAAAGTAAGCCACATACCTACTAAAAATTGGAAATAAAATAAAATTAATTACTTAAAATATTTTGACCTTAACAATTAATTGAAATGTTATGCAATAAGTGATGGTATACAAGTCTATCATTTTATATTAATAATTTTCCATACTTAAGTATTAATAAAATATCACTCGAATGAATAAACTGTACTTACATTTTAATGTAATTTTTTTTTGAAAAATATTATTTGTTTATTGTATTTACATATTGCACTTCAAAAAAAAAAAACTTTCTTCATAATATATTAGTTTTAATTTGTAATACTTATTCTAACATCATATTATTTTTAGTATAGTGTTTTATTCATCACGTTTACATTGTTAATAATTTATTGTTAAAGTGTTTAATATTTTATTTAACTTTTGTCATAATCAAACTCCTAGTCGAATTTTATAAGTAGTTTATTATGTAAATAGGGACTTATAAGTCATTTTAAAAATTAAATTTCCAATATGGTTCAAATTTAATTTAAAATATTGTTAAAGTAATAATTTATATTAAATGTCATACTCATATACTTTATAAATTTATATTATGTTTATTATTTTGAATACAAAATTTCATACGCAAATAAATAGTGTAATTGCAGTATTTATTATTCAATTATGTCTAAACAAATGTTGTGTTAAATAAAAATGTATCTGTTCAATTTATACAGCCCAAGTTAAATTAAAAACTATATAAAACTAATAAAGTATTGAAAATAAATTATTTTTTTATACTATCATTCAATATTACATAATGAATAATTTTAAAACAATAATTCCTAAATGATTTTTGGAGTATTGTAAAAATGTAATATTATTACATTGTCCATTGGGTAGTTTCGGAGTGTATGTCTTTTATAATAAAAACAAAGTTATTTTATTTATGTTTTGTCAAACTCAGTCATGAAAAATAAGTGTCTTGGTTCAATAAAAGTTTAGACAGCCTTGTTATAACTGAATAAAGTAAATACTCGATGGCATATAAAGAATCCGTTCACATTTTGTATTATGTTATGAGATTTTTGTTTACGTAACCTTTTGGAATCTCTGAATGGTTTATTTTAACATCCAATCAATTATTTACGGAACGTTACGCGCAAGTGACAATCCAAGTTTAACGAACAACATTTTTTGTGCGATTTTTCCAGATTTATCAGAAAAATTAACTTGCTTAAACTATTTTTTTAATGTTATTCAAAAGTGTATGCACTATACTCTTTTTGATATAACTACCGGCAGTATACATACTTTAATAAACGCAAAGTTTTGTACTGTAAAAAAGTATTTAAATATACGTCACGCTTACGATAGTGCGTTATTAGTTATCGGATTAAATTGCTATAAAAGTTGTACAAAATCTACGATATGGGTTTTACGTGTTATGACGTTGTTTTAAACACAAGCTTATCTTAATTTTTTCCTACATCCAAAACGTTTTTAGTTTTATGAAAATTACGTAACCATCATATTCATTTTCTGCAACTCCTATTAAAAATACCTCATTTCGACGGCCCTACATCGTTGTACACTGCAACGATAAATACACTAAAATATCGTCTGAAAACCATACCGTTGGCCGATCGATAAGTATCTATCGTTTCCAGACTCTTTATGATAACTATTCAGTTTGACTCGTAGGTTCCTGTAGAATTGCATATATATATATATATATTTTTCACTTGACATTTTACATTAAGTGTATGTTGATTTCGCAGGAACTTCAGTGAAATCACCGTGCGGGACGTCGCGATGCCTAGCCAAATGGTAATAATTGAATCATTTTCCAATTACCGTTCTCCTGCATTCGTCGCCCGAAGTATTCTACCCTCCGGTTGCGACACGACGCGACAACCACGCCTACCTTAGGGGGACTTTGTAGAACACTCGTGTAGGTGACGCCCACCTAATTAAGATTTTTTCCCAATCGTAATATAATTCAGCAGCACACGGGAGGGGAACGGAAATAGATTGTAGAAAATTCCGAATAAATATACAACTCGTGATGTAATGTTCTGCGCGCGGTGGTGGCCTCCGCGTTGTTCAAGAATCCGAGCCAGGCGCGCACCCAGGATTTTTATTTGGGGGGGGGAGCTTAGACATTTTCCTATTTTTTTTACACACAAGTTAATAATTACCACAAATTATAAATGGTACCTAATTTTTTTACTATTATTATTATAAGTTATATTATATGTTTAATCAATCATCATTGTAGTACTATATTTGTGAAAATATGCTACAATAATGTATAATTTAGTGAAAAATATAATTTTTTTTTTTTTGGGGGGGGATTCATTCTCAAAGTCCCCTCCCCTGGGTGCGCCACTGACTCGAGCAGACGTTCACCATCGAGGAGGGCACGTGCATGAATTATGACCGACTCGTATATATGTATTATGCTCAGCCGATGTCGGAAGTCGATGTATATTTTTTCCGCCCGAGGCGAAACGGCTTGCAATATTAAAACAAATAGTGTACGGAGCACGGGGAACACGTAGAGCACAATGGACATTTCAATATTGAATGAGTCCATGATACGAACGGCAAACATACTGCGGAATGGCCAACGATTCCTTTTGTGATGGTCTGCGGTCAATTTTAATCGCGGGCGAACGTTATAAAAAGAAAATAAAAGAACGGGAAAGAGGAAAAAGCAACCTTCCTCCTCACCCCATAACTACGGTTCCGCCGTAGTATAATACGCATTATTGTGGTGTTCCCTGACGGGCACAAATAGACAAAACGAAAGCCAATATAATATACTGCGTCTGTTCGCTGTACATCGATTCGTAAGAAAAATGAATAGATATTTCATTATTATGTCATCGCGTTATTCTTGAATTATTTATTCGTAAGTTGGTCGCACGACAGGAAACTCTTTAAACGTCATCGGGGACAGGTACCTATACCAATATTTACGGAAAACAAATTGTGTCTCGTGACAACAGCTACTTAGAGGGAATTATAATATCATAAACCATTTAAAAGCTATCGTTGAATTTATCGAGACTATCATCGGGTTTGTACATAATATATATTTCATGTCATCGGAAAGCTTTTTCTGATTCAGCTAGTATTCACGGATACGTCAGGTTGATTGGGCGCGAAATGATTGTCGGTTGATAGACGTGGGATGATTGCGGTGATAACGTAATTGTTTAAGTGTGAAATACGATAAAACGGGTATGCTATATTAATTGAATTTAATTTTAATCGAAATTAAACGTATAATATATTATTATATTTTAATTTTCGACATGACTACTATCGCTATGTATATAATTTTTCTTTTCTTTTTTTTTTATTTTAAAATGCTTTTATTTTCAGAAACATTATAGCACAGCAGTTACATAAGTAAAATATAAGTTAAAAATACATGATTAATTATAAATTATATACATTTTATACACTTTTTTTTTTTTATATATTTGTTTTTAAATACGGAAATCAGCTTTAAGAATGAAATTAATGATGAGGGAGATGATGGAAGGAGCTATGTATACATACTATACATAATTTGTTAATATTATTCAATCGGCATCATTATGTTACTTTAATTTTGATTGGATTATGAATGTAGAATGTGTTATTAGTATTTTTCATATGATCTTTATTATGTTTTATTGTAATAATAATTGTCAAGCTGAATAGTTTATAATACTGTTCTAAAACAAAAACAAAAAAAACTACATATAAATACATATTTATTTTAAAAATAATCATTGTCCTCAATCCTTATTGTATTTTTGTAGACAGTCGTAGATATACGGGAGGGGGAGGCATAGGCTCTGTACCCCTCCAGGTGCCAATGTAATCTTATGTATATATATTATGTCTATAGTTTTTTTTTCAATTTTATTGTAATGATAATAATCGACGGACGATGGCTGTATGTTATACGGATTTTATCCCTTGCTTCTATGATTATAATTGAGTATTTGATCCGTGGTGTGAGCTAGGAATTAGGACCCTCCCCCAAGAAAATGTTGAAAATCCACCACTAGTTGTATGAAGAACTGTACAATAGGGTTGGCATTACAAAAATACTTGTTATTAAACATAGAATATAGGTATTAAACATATTATTATCAAACATAAACAAAGGTAGATATACGTAAATAATCGTATAACAATATGAATGATATAAAGCAAGGGTCTCCAACCTACGGATCGTCAAGCTTTTCTAACTGGCCCGCCAAGCTAACTTATGTTTTGAAAATATTATAATAATTTTCAAATTATTGATTTCGTATTCGAAAAATAGTTTATTAGACTGCATCTATATTTTCAGGTGTTGTTTTCCACAACTATATTAAAATAAAATATACAATTTTAAATGGTCACAAAATAGTTCTCGTCCATCCTCGATTGCATTTTCTATTTACGCACCCCTAAGTTAATTTTGGTCCGTGATTCCGAAGTAAATTTCAAATGCGGCCCTCCGTAAAAATAAAAGGTTAGATACCCCTGATATATAAAGTATAAACAAATAAATGTACAACTGGAAATCGAATGAGTGGTCATCATTTTGGCATTTTTCATTTCAAGTGGTTCATTTGAAAGATGATTTGTAGTGCGCAAATAAGAATAGAGACAATTATTATTAGATATTTAATTGTTATCGTTTTTGCGCTGTTTCAGACCGTCGTCGACGTAACACCTATCGTATAACGTATATTATATTGCAATAGCGATGGCCCATCGACGACGATTGGCCGTGCTGTTGGCAGTGTTGGCCGTCCTGGTGCATGGCAATCGCGGTTACGTGGCCCACAGACGGGCCAAGAGCCAGAAAGCGGGCGTGCGGAGCAGTTACGCGGAACCGGACGCGGACCACAACGGCGGCGGCGACGGCGACGGCGACGCGATCAACGTGTGCGCGCTGGAACAGAAGACCGCGATCAACCTGTTCTGTTACTGCGACGATCCCGGGTGGGGCGCGGCCACGTCGGCCGACTGCTGGGTGTTCAACGACGGCGAGCCCCGGGACTCGGCCGTGTGGCCGCAGTTCCGGTCCCAGGCGAACGTGACCAAGCTGACGTTCAACGTGCGAGGCTCGTCCGCGCGCACGCTGTCGTTCGTGCCCACCGAGGCGCTGGCCCGGCTGCCCGACCTCCGGACGCTGGAGATCGTGTACGCCGGCATCGGGACCGTGCACACGCACGCGTTCGCCAACCTGTCCCGGCTGCAGGACCTGGCCCTGGGCCGCAACCAGATCGTGTGGCTGGCCCGCGAGTCGATCGCGTACATGGACGACCTGCGCGTGGTCACGCTGGGCGACAACGCCATCGACGGCATCAGCAACGACGTGTTCGCCCGGCTGCCCGCGCTCCGCAAGCTGTACATGAACAACAACAACATCAGCTACGTGGCCGAGGGCGCGTTCGAGCAACTGCGCAAGCTGGAGGAACTGGACGTGTCCGTCAACCGGCTGTCCGGCTCGCTGTCCCGGTACGTGTTCCTGGGGCTGGTCTCGCTGCGGCGGCTGGACATGCGGGCCAACCGCATCGACCGCGTGGGCCCGGACGCGTTCGCCGAGATGGTGTGCCTGGAGGAGCTGGTGCTGGACGACAACGCCATACGGACGATCGACGGCCGCGGGTTCGCCGGCCTGGACGGTCTGCAGAGGCTCGCGCTGGCCGGCAACCGGTTGACCGTGCTCGACGACCGCGTGCTCCGCAACCTCGACCGGCTCCGGTTCATCGACATCCGGTACAACGGTTTGCAGACGCTCGCGCCCGGCACCGTGGAACCGTTGTGGGACCGACTCCGGAACACGTCAATCTACTTTTATCTGGAAGGTATGGTGCGATAGTAATGGTCCCGTAGACAATAAATGCTTACAAGCAATACGGCACAACAGTTAAACGTTTAAGACCAAACGGTACAGCGTTCGTTTCGAAATACCAACGCGCATTTTAATGATTGTCTACTATTGTGTGTGGTAACAAACAACGTACTGAGTACTTGCTCAGGTTATTCATACAAATAATACAACACTTAGCTGATTATTAACTAATAGGTTTATAACGGCAACTTTTCTGAAATTAAAATGAACGTACATGGTACTTGGGCAAATCAAAATTCAAATTTTTTCAACACTTATCAAAATCGTAAAAAATTACGAAAAAATAGGACATTTATACGGAAAACCACGTTTTGACAAAATACTTTTTTTTTTTAAATGATTTAACTTAAAAACGAAAGACCGCAAATACTTTAAATTGTCACCAAATATTTAGAATGGCGTTTTCTATACATGGTTAAGTTTTTAAAGTATTTTGACTTTTTTTTTTTTTAATATCGATAAAAAAATATTTGGCTGATTAAAAACTTATAAATATTCAATACAAGGTATAATATAAGTTACAATTATTGTAACTAAAATAAATTGAAAATCATTCCACATAATTTTTTAATATATTTTTTAATAAGCCCATAAATTCCAAATTTTTATTAATACTCGTATATCAAAGTAGCAGAAACTCGAAATTTTTACCAGTTGTTAAGATTAGCATTTTCTTTAAGTCATATTTTTTTCAAAATTTATTACCAAGCAATTTTAATCAGTATATCAATTTATATAAATATATAAAATAAAATAATAAAAATAATAAAATAATAAATTATTGAAATCTATGGGCAAATTTTTTTTTTATAAGTGTTTGAAAAGCAAATATTGACATAATATTTCAATTTAAATATAACATTATATATTATATAATATACCAATTCTAGACTAACATATCATCTCCGTTCAGAATCGTTATTCGTATACAATGATACCTATCATTGCATTCATATTTAACAAATCTATTTTAATGACCTATCCTATAAACGAGGTGCACTCCACTTCCACCTCTGTACAACAGGGCGAGGTTCTTTTAAATTTTTTTTTTTTAGGTAATCTTCAATTGGTTTAATCAATTATAAAATAATTATTAAACTTGGTGTATTTATAACAGTTTTTCTAGTAAGTAACTTTGGATTCCATTAAAATTATGATTTATATTTGGTCGTTAGATATCCAGTATATTTTAATTCGTGATATATATACGCACGTGCGTAACAGATAATATTTCTAAATAACCAATTTATTATGTTCTATAAATAATTATAGGTATAGATATGAAATTTGATTCGATACTTAATTTGTGAGCGATTTGCATAGATTAATTAATAACGTTAAATTGTTCTATAACTTAAGCACATGGGTAAACAAAAGCATCAAGAACAAACCGTCGGAACTAATGATTTCATGAGAATTTAATTTATTTCACTAATTAATATTTTGATTGGAATACAAGTATACCTGTAATAGCATAGGTACATATTTCAAAAGTCAATATAATTTATGAAAACACTGTACAAAATATAAATAAGTAATAATAAATGAATGTGTTTATGTTTGATAAAGATTTCTGTAAATTCCATCAAAATATAACAGCTTGATTGTATTTTATGATAAAATGGTATTTTGGTATAATATTTCAATCAAAAGTTATCAATTATTGTAAAATATTTTTATTTTTCTGTATTTATTCCAGAAAACCCATTTAATATTCATAATATTTTATAAAAAAATTTCAAATGAAATCCATTCGATTGATTTCGTCAAGTTGCAGTTTATTTATAAAAACAAACTATAAAAAGCGGATAAGACACTGAGACTGAGTATTATGTCCTTGGTAATTTCATCGTTGGTAGGCGTACGCAAAGATGGGAGGATATTGTGACGATATTTCCAAGACGGTCTTTAGTTGTAGTATTTGCATAAATTCGAAAGGAATGATAAATCATTGTATTCAAAAAAATGATTCTGAACGGTATAATATAAATATTGAATATTTAATGTAATTAAAATGTAACTCAATGTCTCTATTAAATTTAAATCCTTAAGTAAAACAATTAAGTACGTCCTTATTTCAATTAAAAATTGTCAACAAAAACTATGCTATCAAAAGATTAAGAATAAAAATAATCAGTTATGCACTATTTCAACCTTTTGCCGTAGGTACATAATAAAAAAAATGTAAGCCAAATTTTTTTATCGCTAGAATTATAGCCTATACGTGGTTATGGCATTAATTATTTAAATGTTTAAGATCTATAAACACATAAAACTATGTATTTTACTAAGAAAAATGTTTTCTAGCTTTTTCATTTGAAAAATTACTGTTAGATCGCAAAATTTCCCGTTCGAAGTACCTATATTAAGTGTCTATAGTTTCCTATCACCTCAAGAAACACAATATGAGACTTTCAATATTATTTACTAAAATGTTTGATGAAAAAAAAAAAAACGGAATAGCTATGTGTGACGTGATACGTTGTATGACCATTGAACATAAATGGTTTTTGATGATTACTGTTATTTAACATTTATGATTAAAATGATCTAGTGAAATACAACTAGCTGTATATTATAGTGTTTATATAAGACTCGCTTCTAATCCCATATCTTTCTCAGACTTTCACTCCAACTCCCAATCCCACATTAATCCCAGCTCCAGTTTGTATTATGTATGTAACAACTAATTCTTCGTTGTCGAAAATTAGATATAAATATGTATTTATTGGTTGCTTGGTAACCATTTTCGTAATGCATTTTTGTCATGATTTTGCGTTATAATATTTTCATAATAATAATACTTCTATCGGAAAGTCTTCGTAAAACGTATTAACTGCGCGTTAAAATATATTTGTAGAAAATTAGTTTTTCTTTAGAAATCAAATTTAAAAAATACTTGGTATGGCAGTGGCCCATTGCACTATGTTGCTAATGACTATTTATTTAATCTCAAGTGGAAAATGTTTTCCGACGATACTGACTTGATAAACGTAAACACGTAAAAGCGATCGGGTGAACGTTTAGAATAATTTTATTATAATTATGAATAAAGTAAACACTAAACAGTGTTTGATGGTGGTGTTGTGATAAGTAATAAGTGCAGCACAGCGTATTATCGTGAATTACAAATGAAATTGGATATAATGTAAGAAATAATTTACACACGATCTTGAATAGCTAAATTGGCTGATAAAAATGTATTTATTACAAGTACTCTAATATATATTTAAAGAATAACATTCCATCAATCATTTCCACGAGATCATTAACATTCAAATTAGATAACTGAGTTTTTATTAAAATTAGATTTAATACAAAAATAATAAAATGGTACATTGTTAACATTATTATGTTTGATATCTCTATTATTATATATAGACAATTAAATTCTAATCACCTTCGATATATTTTGTGTAACGTATAATAAAATCCTGTAAAATAATGTTATATAATATGATTAGTGATTACCTAATTTGATCTATCATAATAATATCTTAAATATATATCCTTAATCATGACGTATACAATTAATATATTTTTAGAAGAAAGATAAGTAAGATAAATAAAATATCTACCCGATCAGCATTTTTATACTAAACAAGTGTTTTGTTCTTTTCAGCACAGTACAACTGTGCGTTATTATTTTAAATTAGAAAATAGAATTAAAATGTTATACTCAAAAGATAATTCTGAACGATAATTTATAACAATTATAACTTTTTATTTCCTTTATATATTACTTTATATTTAATTAAATATAAATAAAATTAATAGGACTCATTATTTTATTTTCGAATCCACATCGTTTTATCCATCGAAATTAACAACCATATGAACTATAATAATATTATACCTTTAGTCAATTCATTTTACTTATAAGATTATATTAAATGCACTGTAATTAATTCCATTACCAAAATATTCTATAATTGTATTTGCAACATTTCAATACAAAACCTCTTTAAAGTGTCAAAGTACTGTCCCTGTTGGTTTTTACGCCCAGTTGAGGAGGTATAATATAAAATTTTTACTATCTGAAAAAATGTTCACCGAAAGCAAAAAACGCCACGATAAAGCCAATAATATAGCGTACTTACTGTAGCTTCTCTTTTGATAACTTTATTAACTACCATATAAAACACTTAAATTTGATAATTTATTCAAATGTTAAACACTACAAAAAGCATTTAAAATAATATAAACAGCATTTTCAACACCAAGTACTTGAAATCTTTTATATAAATATTATACAGGTACTCGTGTAATATCCTCCTCCATCAGTGTGTAACACAATACTTTCCTCGAAATACTTCTTAAAAGTAACATTTCAAGTATTTTTCGAATCGTTATTTTTTGCATAAACGTCAATTATGAATTAAAAAACAAAACATTTAGATTAATTTGTTTGATACGATTGATGAAGTGTCATCGCACTTTGTATTCAAAATCATTACCTAGTTAGACTTTTGGAAACTGTCATCTTTTAAAACACATAATATACAACGAGAGGCATAGACCTGATCGAGTATCTGAATAATTACACGTTACCTACTTAAGGAGTAATAATTTCTCAAACAATTCGTAATAAAGTGAAGGACACGAGGGTACGAGGGAAATAAGTATTTCGTTATGGAAACCTCGTCTCATTTAAATTCCGAACGATCGTCTCAGGTTTTCCAAAGCCTTTTAAGCATAAAGAAAAAAAATATAAGAAGATTCGTTTGCGTGATATAATCTTTAAGGAAAACGATGTATATAAACTCAAATAAAAAAGAAGGCAAAGGATTTTTTTTTCTCTATTCGTTGTGCAATATCTCTTTAAAAGATAACCGATTTGGCAGTGATCTTTTCGTTTATGTCTTTGTCCATTTCGTATTATTTTTTTTTCTTCTTCTTATACTGACGTGCACCGCTCGGGAATGTATGCGAGTGACAGCCGGCGTGCCTGTGCAACAAATGAACATACTGATTAGGCGACCTTTTCACTGACAAAAACCGGGTGATTGCACCCTCATCGCCTTTTATCCTTACCCACTATTTCCTTTCACAGGACTTTCCGTTTTCGTTTCCGTCGTCCTCTGCTTTTCTCTTCCTTATTCTTTCAATGTATCTTTTGAACCTTCGTCACGCTCTCGATCGCTTTTATTGCGTCCATAATTTGGCTGAAAAAGTACTTTAATTTACATTTATAAATATCTGAAACTCGATCAAACAACTACTGCAGCACGTGAATCATGGTTTGTGGGAAAGTTTCACATAAAAACTTTAATAACGGCTAATTGGCCACACACGACGATTGTTCGGAGGTGATACGATGATTTTAGAAACTAACTCTTGTTTAGTTATATCTAGGGGTTGATTAAAATTGGTATAAATTAAATTAAATATAGTAGGTACTCTTATTGTTCGTATAGATTTTAGAATAATCACCGGAAATGCATACACTTGTTTTTGAAAACTTTTACGATAGTGCAAGATTGTAAGATTCATATAATACTTCAGGATATTCTTGTTTCTTGTTTCTATTGTTATGTTTATAAATGTATAATAATTATAATAATTATAATAACGTTACTATTGTGGATTTGGTCTTCATGAAAAATAATTATAGTACTTAATTATTTATACGTAAATAAAAAAAAAGGACACCCGAAATGTAATACGATAAAAAAAACTAATTGTTAGCAGTGAATTTACGTCAACCGTTGTTCAACCAAACGTGTTTTACAAAGTACAAAGCAGTGACGTGGTATAGCTCGATGAGTATTGATTAATTGGGGTGAATGGGTTGACCATAGTATATTGTCTATACAAATACGAATCATTCATTTTAAAATAATATTGGAACAATATTGGGAAGACAAGCCGTCAAAGCATATCACCCTATACTTATAATTAGCACACATATCACTGTAATTTTTTATTATTGAATATCCAGTTTGATGGTCTATTACATATAGAAGCTGCAGGAAAATCAGAGTATCCGTATTTAAAAAACCGAATTTTAATAAGCCTAATGAATTACAAATTTTAAATATTTTAGATGAAATGTTATTGGAGCTATAATAATTCTTAAGTATAAACTATTAGGTAATACATATTATTATTCTATACATATTAAGTATGAATATTTATGTGTACCACTACGACACGTTTTTTTATCTTGAGTTTTGTGAATTTCTATGCGTATATCTACTGTAACTATAAAACTAACCGGAGTACGATATTGATAATATTAAACAATTAGTCAATAATGTGTCATTGATGTACTTAAATTGGCCATTCAAAGAGCTATACATATCCGGGTAGTTTAAAAGGGCCACAGTGTGCCACTCATATTGCACCCAAAACGTTATAACAGTTCGGAAAGTTATTTTATGTTTAAAACTTTTGTCATCTCAAACTAAGACCATTGAAAAGTTTGATAGTTTTAATTTTCATAATACGAATAGGCTTTATAAAATTGTAATAAAATTGAACTTTGAACTAATTTTTCATAAAATATACGAATAAAAAAAAAAACCAAGATCTATCTTATCTTTTATAATCAATTTGTACCTTTTGTTGGAAGTTTATACTACGCTTTAAATAAGGTATTCAACGCTTTCCAATTTCCATAGTTTTTGAGTACGCGTATTAGTTGTTGGAATACAAATATTTTAGATTGTCGTCTTTAATAATATTATAACTTTTATTATGTGTATACCTATAATTTAATTGATCTGATTCAATATATTATTATGTCAATGGTGTCGGATGCAACTATAAAATATCATATTATATTATACCATATAGTATAACATGTCTTCAAATATTTGTCATTATTGGGTACATTATTGGATATATTTTTTGGTGAATGTTATTTTATTATATTTTTTCATTATACGTCATTGCTATCGCATACCAATATTTACCATTGATAATAATTATTAGGTATAACGTATAAACGTTTCTTATACATTTCATCCACTAGACATTCTGATCTTCTGATCTATAACATGTCTTATGGGATATAAGTAGATAGGTAATTTAAAGCTCACAAGTAGACGGGTTATACGATGATGACGTGTTACGCTCATAATATAATTACAATTTTTATCGAAGGCTCAAAACGAACACAAAATTTAGTGATTCGTATTCTTGATTAAAAATATAATACGTAAATGTATGATATAACCGTATAGATAAAATAGTTGATTTATTGCCGACTAGTGTGTTCGGGTGCTTTAACCTTAAACATTTCTCTAAGCATTTATGTTTATTATATTATATTATATTAATGCGAAGACTATTTGACAAAAAATTTAAATTCAATTATAGTGGTAGATTGACAAATGGGTACAGAACGTTTGTGACGTACAACAAATAAGCGTGTAATGACAATAACTTAAACTGAAACTCTATATAGTGAAGGGTTGTTAAAGAATTTCACATGCACCTTAACTTGCTACGTGACTTGTTTCGTTTGTAATTTTTTATGTGTCATTTCTATAGTCCCATATATTATAGACTATACAGGTATATAGTACCGACTATTTTGTGAATCTAATAAATGAATCACACAATACAGTTTGTTGCTATAGTGATTTTGTAGTATAAGGATATGTACTATACAATTTTTTAATGCAAGTTCTGCGACTTAATTTTATGAAAATAAGTTATGTTTTTAAACTGAATAATGTTCAAACGTATACTTTCAAGTATTTCTATGATGACAATTTATTAATTTTATATAATTTAGAAATCAACCGGTTCTATAATCCTTTGCAGTTTGTTTTCCATCCTTTGGTTCCGAAATTATTTTTTACATTAACGTTGTGTAATGTTTAATTGAGTCCAACCGTTTGTTTTCGAGTTTCTGATCATTTATCTGCAAGTGCAAGTTTTATATTGAGAGTTATTTTTCGAAGTTTGATCATTCTTGTTATTGGTAATTATCGGAACTGCTAATTCACTGCACAATCACTATTATTGCAATCTCCGACAGGATTGTTAAATGCTTTGATGTTCAGTTAGTGATGAAGAATCATAATTATTATAATGCAATTTTTTTGCTAGTACGAAATTATTTTAATTGTTTTCGAATAACGAATAGTTGAAATTATTTGTGATTTTTGTTTCGAAATAATGTTGTACTTAGTAATAATTCATTCCGATAAAATTGGTTGGTATTCGAGATTTTTAATTCTTACACTTTGCTACGTATACTAATCGCGTATAGTTAATATAATATATTTATCCGTATGCAGATAACTAAAATCACTTTGATGGTCATTAAAAATGAAAGTTTTCTAAATTGACAGGTGTCAGTTTGTATAGCTGCTACAATTTTTTATTTTTTTTTATTACGTGATTGATGATCAAATATCATCGTGATCTGACTTAATGAAGTGTTTATTTTTCCATCCAATCATTTTACTGTCATTTTACTTTCAATTAATTTTCTATTGCAGACAAATCAAAATCATAATTTTGTGTTAATATTGTCGGGCAAAACTGTGTGGTTATTTTAGGAATATATGGCAGAAACTCCGTAAAAGCATAAAATATATTTTATGCGTTCGCCTTTTGTTCATTAAATTTACTTCGATGTCGTAAATTATTGACCATGTTGATTGAGTAGATAAATGTTAAATATGTGTATGCTATATAGTCTACATGGTGACATGTTTATGTTAAAGCTAGTTTTAGAAGTATGGTTATTCTCAAGATTAACCAGCTAATTACAAGTTTAGTCACTGCGTTTGGCATTTAAATTTTGGATTTTTTCCACCAACAGTTAACATTATCCAGCTGCATAAGGCTAATGTCTAAATAACATTATTCATACAAATAATTTAACGATTTAAGTCATACAAACATTTTTATTTTTTATTTATTTTCAAAATAGAAAATGTACAATCTATTATACATATAATACATTAATACTCTTCCCGAGTTTGAGTTCTATGAATTATTATACTTTCTTCTCTGGCCTAAAAATTACTCTTCTATATATATATATATATATATATATATATATATATATATATATATAAAAATATAAAATTAACTTTAAATAATATTAATTAATTTCATTTTTAGAAATCATTTAACTGATAATTAATCATCATTTTACATACAAAGCTGAAAATCTGAGTAAAAATTACAATATTTGTAAATGTTTTAACGTGTATCATAATTTTAAATTCGTTCGATGAATTGATAAAACAAGATAGGTACATAATGTACCACAAGCTATGGTATAATAATTTCTTGAATCAAACTCGAGTCGATAATAACTACAAGATGATCAGGAGTAGTCCTTTTGGGGCACACAATATTGTATGCAACCGAATACAGATGTATTTTGCAATCAATTTCAACTGACAAATTATAAACAATACCTAAATGCACATAACTGCCTACAATATTTATATTGTTGCGAGTATTTTACTGACCACGTTCATGGCTCACATCTATCCAACTAGGTACCCAAAATATCCTTTAATTAAATAATTAAATTGAGGTATCAACTAAATATTCATTACAAATTGATATCACACAATGTTGTAGACGTGTTATGTAATTGTAATTATTTAAAATTTTAAAAATTCAATATTTTTAACTATATATGGCTAATGATATTTGGTTATTAGTCGATAGCAGTTAGATAATGTTAATTTTATCGGCTAGTGTTGAGATTATTAATTTGTATCGGTGGCTTAAGTCCAAATTTTTGACATTAGCCAAAATCATTATCTAAACTTAAGATTAGCCGTCATTCGATCATTATAGCCGTAATGTCTACATTGGTCCAAATTTACTATAAATGTGCTAATAATGGCGTTGGTTTTGTTTAATACATTGCGTCTTAAATAACATATACCATTTTTTTTGTGGTATTAAAATTGATATTGTTTTTAAACAAAATCCATCATAGTCGTCTGGTAACACGATTATATCTTTAGTTTTGTGCGTGTTATGAAATCTGATTGCACTATTCGAGGTGAAATAATTGGTGAAAATAATATTATAGTGTTCGTAGTTCGTACCATATAATTGCAGAACAAATGAAGTAAGAAAATGGGAGCAAACTTCCGGAATACATTTGTTGGACAACCGTATTCCTCACTCCGAGATCAATATCTTGAATTATTATTTTCTGTACTATACATTTTTATATATAGTATTTATATATATTTATAGTCATCCCGAATAGAGTGTTTAAAATGATGAGCATGAAATTGAAGACAAATTTTTCATAGTAATTTTTAGTTGGATTTAGGTAAATGTATGTTTTTTTTCTTCTTATGTTATAAATAATTTTTAATAATTGTTTATCGAGTATACAGTTTTAAAGGAATGCGTACATTTTAAATTTTTATTTTATTTAAATCATTGTTTTCTGTTCTATTATTTTTTTATTACGTTTTTTTATTTTTACGAGCAATATAGAACTCATAGACCATCGTAATTTTATCATGTAGTATCATGTCACTAATATTATTAGTCAGTCTTATTATTAACTGCATCATTTATATTACTATTAAGTTTTACCTATTGAAAAAGTTTAAAATTCTATAAGTACGGGTTTTAATATTTGTATATGATTGAAAATGCGTATTTAAAAATAATAAGGATATGTTCGTGATAATCACTTGAACAAAACTGCACGGAAATAAAAATCCGTTCAAACAAATATTTTAAAATATTACCTGTAATAGTAGTAGTTATATTTATCACAATTACAAATTATAAACTTACCTACCGATTTCAATGTCAATACTCCCTGAGTGCATATTCGAATCAAATCAATTTTCTGTATGGTGGATAAATGGTTAAATTGTTGAATTGATTATTTTTACTGTGGATTTCTCTTTGATTTTTGAAATAAGTATAATCAAGAAGATTGTTTTTAGCCCATATTGTTTATTAAGATTGCAAATCTAAGAGGTTTGAATATATTGGAATCATTACAAACAGACCACCTAAGTTCATTACAAACTTGAAACTATGTGATGTGTTAGTTAGATACCTAATAACTTTTTTTTGAAAAACATTTTTATATCTGAACGAATCTTTAGTATGTACATTTTATATTTTTTGAAATATGAAATTTTTTATCAGTAAAGCATTCTTAATTTTCAAAATGGAACTCAAGCTGTGCGAGGAACCTAAAACACCTGTTTTTCAACCAAAGAATACAATATTTCAGCGAGCAAAGTGTACGGTCACGGTGTAATGAGAGATTGTATATCTTTGAACATTATATTCCATAAAACAATGAAACGGTTGCTGTCGAGATAATTAGAGTAGGGAAAAAATTAATTCCGCAGTGTTGGTTTTATTGTTGAAAAGGTCCTGGAATCCAAACCATCTGTTGTTCGAATAAGTCGTGGACAAGGAACGATTATAGGGTGGGTGTGAGGGGGGGATGCTAAGGGAAGGGTCCGGGAGAAAAAGGAGGTGGTGCGGTGGCGCGGTGGTGGCAGGCCAAGAAGGAATTTATTTACAATACCCGAATCGCGGGTATTATTAATCCTGTCACCTTTAACAAAACTCGGATGGGAATCCACTGTACTGTAAACCATCCTCAGTCAGTAGTATTTCCACGTTGGCAATTTTATCCCGTTCGGAAATTCATTTACTTTCCCGTTTTTCACAGCAGGATGATATTTTGTTTTCGAAAATTTCGTACCGGACACACGTATTCAAATAACCCACATAGATTTACACAAACATTCCTGTCATTTTCCCACAAACAAAAAGTCAATATCACAATATCACCTTTGAATGGTTTCGGAATGCAATTGGGTTTACGTGACTCAGCTTTTACGGTCTACAAACTAAGTCATCTTTTATTTATTTTCTTCTCTGTCACGAATTTTTTTTTATTTTTATCGTTGCAGGCAAAATATTTTAAATTTTTAAACAAAAATGGCAAATATGCCGGTATTATGAATTCAAAAACGATTCAAAGTAATTTAAAACTTTCTCAATACATTCTCCTTTTGTTATCATTTAAATTCCACTGAGTTATAACACTGAGTACATAACATCTATTTATTTTTGGAAAAACATAAATCGTTTATAATTTGTTCAATGTATAGGCGTATGATTTTATGGATTAATGTAAGAACATTATAATAATTTATAATAATATAATCTCAATATAATTTCAGTATCATCTTAACCACGTATATAATAAAAACTTTTTACTTTTGAACCAGTGTTGGCTAAAAGTCAAAATACCTGACATTAAAACTTGTCAAAGTTGACAACAATCTTTGAAAACAATATATTGATGAAGCATTTGAAAAAAATGTTAACATATAATAATACGAGAAAGTAGGAATGAATGAACTTAGTTGGAAAATGGTATTCATTTACAGAACAATAAGTGGCTTAGCTAAAATTTAATAAAATATGCAGAATGGTGAAAGGTGAAAGATTGTGCTACAACAACATATAAGTGCATTCTGACAGATTCAAAATGAAAAATATATTTATGACAGTTACGTAAAGTGATATATTATTAAGATCAAAAATATTAATGTTATCAATATTGAAATTATACACAATAAAACTAGCATTATATTAATTTTTTTATACTTTATTGACATGTATGAAAGTTTGATTAAAGTTTTCATAGTCATCCTCAATGGAATACATCAATTTTACTTCTTAATCATAGTTTAAATAAATAAATTAAAGAAATTGGTTCTACAATAATCTATAATGATTTATTCTAAAATATAATTTTATAATGCTTATTTATATTTTATATTATTAAAATTTGCATTATAACTCACTCGTAACCATTTTTGTATTTAATATTAATACATATTTTGTTTTCCCTTTTTCTACTAATACTAATACTCATCTTGTTCTTTTATTTTTCTTCGGTAAAACATTTTATCCCAACAGGGAACGATGCGAGTTGTTGGTTCATTTATTTTTCCTTGTTTACTAGAAATAAATATAATATATATATATATATATAACGTACATTACACTATTATTCTATTGACTGAAAATTATATTTTTATCGTCAAATATTTTAAAATAGAATTTCAAGTATAAGACCATCAAAGCTACATACTTGTAAAGTCTTGTTATAAGAATTAAAGCACAATAAATTAATTTTAACGTACTCGACTTAGGTTTTCAAATTTATGTAAAATAGTTGTTAGTTACTAAAAGACTATAAAAAATCTGACACTACAGCTGTAGTGATCTCTACGTAGCTGCAGTGCTGACTGATCTCTTATGATGTTGTGTTTGTTGTATTGGTGTGTGGCGAGTCACGTGAAATCTCTATATATCAGCATTTTTATAACGGTTGGCCAACACGCTATTCCTGGGTCTCTGTTTAAATTGCTAATTCTTATGAATAAAAATAGTAATTCAATAATCAGTGGGGTTTGTAATAGCTTGCTCTTTTTTTTTTTTTTGATTTCAAAGCGCAGTGAAAGTCAAGAGTCTTTTTACTGTGATTTTAGTTTCATGAACTTCAACATAGATCACACTATATTTCGTTATTATAGATTTCATTAGTTTTATGATTATACATATAAATATATAGTTATTTTTAATATGTTATTAAATACATTCAAAATTATTCCTTTTTCTTTGTTTTATATTCTTTATTGTTTTTATGAAATTGTTGAAGAGAATTCGTAATTATTTTCCACGCTATAGGCGCCAAAAAACATTGAAATATTAATACACAATTCTACGAAAAAAATTAATATTTTAAATTATCTATTTGATATTTTGATCTCTGTCATTTTATTTAATAAGTGGGTAAAGGTTTTCAAAATTGGTTCAACGTGATTAATTATCAGTTGCCCAAACGTCAATATTATAAAATGTAATTAAAAATTTATTGTCATTGTTGTTGACATTACATACCTGGTTATAAATCACTTGAGAATCATACAGTTACTGCAGAATTTCACCTTTGAAATAATATCATTTGTTTTATTTAAGTCGTCGAATATTTGAGTCAAAATGCATGTTATAGTTTTGGCAATCAGAGTTCAAAATATTAGAAACATTCATAGATTAGAAATAATTTTGTTGAAAAAAAAAAATGAATGATCAGCATTTATAAGATTAACAAAATACATTATAGTATACTTAATATTAATACTCCATGAAAATAAAATACATAAATCAAGTTAAAGAACATTTTATAAGCATTTTTTCGACGAAAAATCGGTCTTGAGTAATACCATTATGGATTTTGCTATAACAAATGTCGATTTATGTGGTATTAAATAAACTGTGTTTTTAATTTTACAAGCTGTAACCGTAATAAGTTATTCAAATAAGTTTTTCTGTCTGGTTGAAAAACGTAACGGGCAGGAAAATGTAAGATAAACGAAAACCATGAAATTCTTATTGCGACCGGGCGTCGCGGTCGGTGGTACCTACCACCTGCAGATAATCTACTTAACCGATACCCTATATTTTCTACATAGCTAAACGGGTAGGTAAATGCGATTTCAAAAAGACCAATAGAGAGCAAACTAGGGAGTATTCAAACTTTAACACTGACGGAATACCATCACATTAACAAACTACATTTGTTAGTGATGCGATAATTTATCTGTTTACTCGCTTAATCATTTATTTAGAAAAACGCTCTTCTGAACTTTATAGTGTGAACTCGGTTGGTTGTATAAAAATTGTAGTTTAAATGGACAGTTACATTATTTGTTGGTTTTTTTTTAATGTGCAGGCTTCGTTCATAACTATTGGCGTTGTAGTTTCGACAGCAATGTTGTAATTAATCTGTTTTCCAAATTACTTAATAGATTGTCGGTATCCTAATTATATTCTTTGAAACCATTTTATAATAATGTTAAACACGAAATGTAAATTCTTGGAATATACGTTTTGGTACAAAATCCGTCTTCAAATATCATTACAAAAATTATTCTATTCTTATTCTTATGTACACTATGCAGAGTGTTTTAGGATAATTTGACAAGTACAATAACTTTTGTTTAATCCATATTTTTAAATCTTTTTTTTTTAATAAATATTATAGTTATACGTTAAAAAAAAAAATTTTTGGAACTGAAATTTTAAAATCTAAAATTTTATTTTACTGTTAAAAAAAAAATCAAAATAGTAATTTTGTAAACCAGATTTTTAGATAAATTATAGTACTTACCTATTTCAATGCCTTATTAAAGTTTTGTCTTTAATTTATTATTATTTTTTAAACTTTTTGAAAGTTTGTATTTAACAATTAAAATTATTATACGTCTAATCAAGATTAGGTTCAATCTTCTATCTAAATTAATGATTTAATGATGAATGATAATATAAAATATAATGTAATAAAATGATGTGACAGAAAAACTTACTATTAACTTTTTAACATGCTTAAAAAATCGTAGACAGTTAATAAATAAACCTTTATTAGCTTGAAGCACCAACGTTTTTCAAAAAATCTGTGTCATAAAAGGGCTATTTTGATTTTTTTTTTTTTTTAACAGTAGAACAATACTTGAAATTTGAAAATTTAGGTTCGAAAAAACAAAACAAATGTTCAATATCTACGTATTTTTAACGCAGCGCAGTACAATATAATTTATGAAGAAAAAAAAAGCCAAAAATAATGAATAGAACAAAAATTATTGCATTTGTCAAATCATGTTGAAACACCCTGTGTATATGACATATTTATGCATGCAAATATACAATGATGGAGTTATCATTATTAACAGTCTTATAATGTCGTAGACATTTACTTCAGTCAAAATAGGAATGATAACATGAGTAATTAACTCGCTCATTTTTATTCATTGACTCTCGCCCGGAATTGTATACAACATATTATAGTCTTAGCTATATGTTTTTTAACTTGTACCACAAACACTATAATAATCAAGTTAAAAAAGAACCGGATGGACCTTACTCTGCTGTACAGTTGGGGGTGGAATGGACCTTATTTATAGGATAGGTACTTATTACAATTGATTTGTTAAATTTGAATGCAATGATAGGTATCATTTTATACGAATAACGATTCTGAACGGAGTCAATATGTTAGTCTAAAATGGGTATATAATATAATATAATTTTTTATATTTTCATTGAAATATAACGCAGTAGTATGCAATTTCGTAAAAATTTAAATTTCAAACGGTCATATAATTTTTTTCTTTAAGCCCGGTAAAAATTTTTTTATAGATTTTTAAAGAGTAGCTTATGAATAATATATTGTTAAAATGTTGAACCTTAAGTATAAACAGAATAAATTTCATGAATTTTTATCTACAAAATAACTTGTAAACCATCGTGATTTTGACACATTTTATACAAATTTGAATTTTATGGGCTTATAAAAAAAATTCGAATAAAACGATCTTCGATAATTTTTAGTTACGTTAAGTATAACTTACAATAAACATTGTATTAAATTTTCAAGAGTTTTCGGACAGCCAAATAAATTTTATAGATATTTCAAAAAAAATTTTTTACAAAAATTGGAAATTTAAATTGTCTATAAATAAGTCACAAAAAGTCAAAATTCGTTGAAAACTTAACCATGTATAGAAAAAGCCAATATAAAGGTTTGGTGAAGATTTCGATGAAGTATTTGCGATTTTTCGTTTTTGAGTTAGAGCATTTTAAAAAATGTATTTTGTCAACACGTAAATTTGCAAAAAATTTCGCGTTTTTTCGTAATTTTTTTACCGTTTTTTTTGACACTTTTAAAAAGTATTGAAAAAGTTGCATTTTTGACTTGTCCAAGTACCATCTACACTCACTTTCCTTTCAGAAAAGTTTCTGAGAAAATCAAAGTATTTTTACTGCCAAAAAAGTTGTCGTCAGACACAAAAAAAAAACACACATCTTTGTAAAATCAATAGATTCCATCACTCCATTTAGAATCTAAAATGTTAGACGAGATTTATACAGACACGTTAACAATAATGTAGCTACATATTTTTGTCGTTGTTTTGTTCCGTAATTTTTCCATATTTTAAACTGTATAGATGTTTGAAAAATGATGACTTCTTCGAAGCACACAGACTGTGTCCAATTTCCAATCTATAAAGATAAGTGCGCTGCATAAAAGCTTTACGCTTTCGTTGTCCCACAAAGCGTTTTTGGGGATAAAAAAAAAAAAAAAATCATTAGCGTTAAAACTAAATAGCTCGCGACGCTTTTCTCCGGATTACAAATAATAACTACAGTTGGATATTGTATTATAATTATTGTGCTGTGAATTTAAATTGTTTGTTGTTCAGCTCTCGTTTTACATTTCATGAACCGAACGAGAGTTCGATGTATTGTACATTTGTAAGTGAAACTTTGACGTAAAAAAATATCCCTGACACATTATAATCAAATTAATTTTATTATACAAAACAATAATTGTACTTGTATGGAATAAAAATGAGGAAAATGGGTGTTTTGAAAATGACGATACCATTGTATTTGTTTCCTGCAGTGGCTATAAGATCCGCCATCGGAAATCGACTGTTATAATCAGTGGTATGACTACGGAGGTGCTAAGGGGTGCCGAAGCACTGCCAAGGTTTATGTCATATGTGTCGTATAATCGACATTTTGATTTAAATTGTGATTCATAATATTATGTGATGATATTTATCGCGATAAACTGAAATCGACACGTGAATAATAATATAATATTCTTTATTACGGAAAAATATTATACATAATTGTTATTATTAATAATGAATTTGCGTGTGGCCGCGAGGACAGTGTCCGTCGTGGGTGCGCGGATTATTTGACGGGTGTGTGTGTGCTCGGAGGGGTGGCGAGCGACGAGCGACAAGGAGATTGTCATTAGACGCGAAATACGCTTGGCGAATATTTTACGTGGCACTTTTTTTTTCTTCTTCGTTTGTTTTTTTTTTCTCCCGTGTGGTGTGGTGACCGCCGCGCGTGGAACGACCGAAGAAAATTTTCACACACGTACAAAATGTTCATACACGGAGGAGAAGGCGAAGGAAAAAAAAACCCGTAAAATCCAGGTCAAGATTTATCGTTCGTAGGGTAATATGCCGCCTGCTATTTTCCCAGCCGTTTTAGAATTAAAGACACGAATTAATATCATCGTCGGCTTTTCCGTAGCGCAAAAACCGGTACACTCATCTGCATACACATTTTTACGTATTTATACACGTACATACACACACACACACACACACACACACGCGCACACATTTATATATACACGCGATACGTATACACGAGCACAGTACACGGCGCATATTAATAAGGTCGTAAGATTTTAAGGACATCGCCATCGCTGCCGCGACACCCGGGTAAACAATACGTAAAAGCATACAGTTTATACACATTTACATGTATATAAATATACAGAATATTATCCCGCGCACACTCTTATATTACGTAATATGTATATAATATGTATCTGCGCGTACATGCACATTATGATTTTTCAACGCGGTCACAGCAGCCGCCGATGATTTTGTGTAAACGTGTTTCGTTTACGTGTCCTTTGTGTGTGTGTAGGTGTGAATTTGAGTCTATGTGTGTGCATTTGAATGTGTGTGTGTGTGTGTGTGTGTGTGTGTGTGTGTGTGTGTGTGTGTTTGCGTGTGTGTGTATGTGTATATATATGTGTGCATTTGAGTGTGTGTAGCGTTGAACTTTATGTATGTGTGGGTGTACACGTGCGAGTGTGTGCGTCTGAGTTTTTGAACGTGCGAAATTTGTTCTCGCCAAACTACCACCACAGCGGCCATTACAGGGCGCGATGGCGCGCACGCGGTCTTAAAACGACCGGGTGAAATATCGCGCGATCCGTTTAACCTATACGCGTCACCGTGGCCGAGTACACTAGCCATAGCGGTTTGCTCGCGGATTCCTCTGCAACGGATTTCGTTCGATCGACTATACTAAATATATATACATATATGGACACTCTGTACTCGTTGTTTGGACTTTTGAGATTTATGTGGTGTGCTTTACCTGTACATTATACGCGGCTATATACGTTGTATGTTATTGGTGTAGCAAACTATTGGTCGGACGCACGCTCTACGTATAGTTGGTCGAAAACCAACCCGGGGGCACCGTAAAATATTATTATCAATAATTTGTGCAAACGTTAGCCGTAGCCAATACACCGCTGCACTTAATACAACAGTCCATACGATCGGTTATTTAAGATTCGCACTGGTACAGCTATGCCGGTTTGACGGTGGCGTGTCTCTTGGTCCGGTGCGCGCGGTCGACGCCGATTCCACGGATTTTCCTACTTCCTGGATAATAATATATTGTAACGTCGTATTACTTGGTCACCGGCAAGTCCTATTTTATTTCCGCAGCGAGTTTAAGATTTTTATCTTTTCCATAATGGTATCGTAGATCCAATTATATATGAAGGTAACCTCATCGTATCGTACAAAACCATCATGGGACTTTGTAAAATATCGTTTCGTAGATACCACGTATAGGTTATATGGTTCGCTGTTATAACTATAGTTATGGTAAGTGTTATTGTTGTAGAAACGTTCAGTCTTCTTGTCATATTATGTCATTGATTCCTTTAGCGTTCGAACTTAAAAGCATTAGACCATAATATACAAGTCTCACCAATGTCCCCATTGTAGGATCAAATTTTAGATTCTGAGTGGTATGAAAGAGCTATTTTACATTAGTGTTAATATTAGAGATATACATAAAGTTTTAGATCGATGCTACGTTAGGCAATCGTCCTTCCCGTCTGTTAGTCTACATAACTTATATGGGTGAGGGTAGAGAAGAGTATATAGGTTCTATGAATTATTTTTTTTTTGTAAAATATAATTTGTGTTCTTTCTTAAATCATCTGTCGAAACTATAATGTTAGTTGTACAATTTTACTTTCAACAAGGTAAAGCATGTTTTTTTTCTTTAAAAAAATATACAACCCCGTAAAGTATAATATATTTGTTATAATTTGAATTGATTACATCAAAACCATTTTCGCTCTACTTTCAATCTAAAATAATAAAATAATACAAAAGTAATAAATTATTGATTTTTTAATATGTTAAAATTTTTAAAAACATATAAATATAAATAGATTTTTCACGTTATTTGAACAAATTTGATAAATAATACTGTTATACTTACTCGTGTTCTCGTAAATATTGTATTGTATGTTACTTGTGCAAACTATACATAAGTTCGAAAATGTGCAAAATTATTAATGCCTATAACTTACCTCGAGGTATTATGCATCATAACCTTATTCGAGGTATCGTAAAATAGGTTTACCGCTCAATAAATCTAACCCCAACCCAATCTATAGAACGCGCGGGTCTTTATATAGACTTAGGACTGTTAACCGATATCATATTGTTTACAACGCATTGACGTTTATGTTGAAATTCTCGATTCTCGTGCTGTACAGTGATATTTTTCGTCGATTTACAGAGGATTTACGTCTTGGACATACTTCACGTATTTATTTGTCTTTCATTCTAAAATTATCGCAAACGCAATTTCGCTAAGTCGTTTTATCCAATCGCACCACTAAGTGCTAATGTTTATTTATGTTAAAACGGCTTGGAATGTTCTTTTTAATCCACGCTTTTCACGACCTATATTGTTTTGATAAAAATTTAACGTCGGTATCTTGTGGAAAATTTTACATCGGTTTGATTTTAATCTTGTTTTAGTAATGTTAAATGTTTATCTGTATACGCATAAAATAGTTTCAACTATAATATTTTATCTATTGTATCGTCTTCTTTGACTCGTCTTGTGTTTATATAGGTTTTAAAACTATTTAATTTTAAAATGTTTCGACTGTGCCTTGACGGTTTTCGTTTATATTGTAAACTTTTAGTCCCTACCGAAGTATAAAATCTTTGAAATGGACAACATACGGATATTGTACGGACGAATTTCATCTAAAAATGCATAAACAATGATGTTTATTGTCATGAGCTTTTTAATAAGATAACAGCGGCTGTTTTTGGCCTTTATATATAAAATATCTAATTTGCTATCATGTACAATGAGGTATCTATTCGTATTTCCATAATATAATGTCACCCAATGTGATCAATTATTGTTAAAATGTTTCGTAAATAAAAGTTAAATAAGTTTTAATTAAATGGTTTTAAATTGGTCCGTTTGTATTTATTCATCATGAAACTTAAAATAATATGAACCTAAAGATGAAAATGCACATTATTATCAGCATGCGGAAAAAACACGCTTTTTAATTTTTAATTCATGCATTAATTTATTTATTTAAAGTATCCACCCTAAAATATCTAACAGAACATCAAATTGCTATTTAATATGCTGAATCTAGACGGTAGGAATATAATTATACAATGAAAAAAAATACCAAACATTTGCTAAAAGCATAAATGAACAAACACCTAGTTATTAAATGTTAGGCACTGGCATTATATTTTACATTTTGAAATCATCTTAATAGTAATTATAAGCCTAAACATCTAGCTCATTCGATGTAGGTACTTATTTATCACAAAAAATAAAATACCAACATAAACTTTAACTTTCTAAATGCTTTCTGTATGTTGCATAATTAAATGCCCTTTATGACGACGAAATTAAATTAAAAAAAAAAAAAAATGAATTAACAGTGAATCGTATTACGAACATACAAGTGAAATCTTGTTATCTTATAAATGGGCAAAAAATAACTCCTGCATTCGTTAACGAAGTAGTTATCATAGTGTCATTCAGCTATTAATTAAATTAATCAGTCGGTCAATGACGAAATTGCTTATTTTATACCTTACGTGAGTGCATTTTTGTAATGTATAAAATCAGAATTGATCTGTACTCTATTATAAATATTGTTAGAATGTTACATTTATTTGGCAAAAGAAACAATGTTTTATGCCTTGATTTACGACATTTAATTCAAGAATTACTATAAGTTAGTGAGTTAGGTTCTTATTTTTATTTTTTTTTTATCGATATCTAGTGATTCGAGCGTTGTAGCTTTGTATCAGTAAATTGCAATTTTTATATTTATATAAAAAAAAGAACCTAAAAATAAGTGTTGAATATACTTTGAGTTTTACTTGAAATGAGAGCGTACATATGTCAAAAATCAAGATACGCAAAAAAAAAGAATAAGAATAAATCCAAACTGTAATAACAAAAATAATTACATTTAATCCTACTTTAATCTTACAGATTGCAAACGTTTTTATTACCAAACAAATTGTCATAAACATACTATATATATTATATATTTTGTAATTTAATTATAATTTACATATTTTGCACATACAAATTTTGAGCAAACAATAGCACCTAACGAAATATGTTATATCTGCACACTTATGTCCATTTATATTTACTACATATATGCAATTTTATAGGTATAAAATAAAAAGCAAATAAAAATAACAAACTAACATGGTGACGAATGGACATAATATATATTATTAACAATAAACACACGATAGCTCAACCGATTCCTATGGTTATGAGTGTTATGACCCTGCAATAGCATTTCGTTGAGTGTCATGTATTATAAATGAAGTTTTATTATTGATTGGTTTTGATTTTACGATTTTGTATTATTACCGTAGCTTATATTTTGACGTTGTTGAATACTGTTAGACATATTATAGTTGTTGTTAAAATAAAAATGTTTGTGAAGAAAAATTTTTAAACTAGATAACAGTTTTCAAATGTTGCGTATTGTCCCTATATTACGTTCCTACCGCGTTCAAGTTCTACTTCATATAAAATATTGTGTATCGGTGCAATGTGTGAGGGGAAAAATTTTTTTTTTCATCCAAAGAATACACTAACTCAACTATGAACTAAAAATTTAGAGAAAAAGAATTGGACTCGTTGCCAAAAGTTTGTGGTCTGGGTGACCTGTTATGGGAAACAGCTCCATAACAGTACATTATAGCCCAAAATGTCTTTCAAGCACCGAAATCATAAATCATCAATTATTATAGTTATTACAGATGGACACTAAAATATTATTTATTATGTGCCACCGCCACATACAAAACTTAAAAGTATTATCAAAATTATATAATTTAAAATGAAAATATAGTATTTAAAAATATAAGGGTGAATTATTATTATTTGCACATTTTATTTGTTTATAAAATGTTTTATAAAATCATTCATTTATGGGTCGGTACACACGTACCCATTTACGAAGATAGTCGACAGGACATTGAATACGATTAAATAGAATGTAATTAAATTAGAAAAAACCAAATATATTACAACTGAATAATACAAATTTACATTTAAATAAATTATTACATCATATTCTTACTCATTGTTATTTAATAAAACTGGATGTCATGCTTTAAAAATTTCAGATATATCTTATACCAATATCGCATGATAACTAGATTAATAAATATTTGTAAATCTTTAGAAGTTTATGAAATTTAATTACGTGATGTAGCGGTTTTAAATATGAAAATAATATAAAGATGATAATATTGCGGAATTTTATTTACGGGGTATGTATTACGATTTAGGGACATATTTAAAACATGTTTTTCGCTATATTTTCTCTTATATTAATTGAATTGAATACTCATAATGCTTTTTGCCTCTAGGGTTTTACAATTAAGATAACCCAGAGTGATTGGAACTGTGTTTTTATATTCATTAAAAACTGACGAATATGTATGCGTTATAAACATTTATCCAGAGATAAGTTTTTAAAATATAATTTTAGAATTTAAAAAATTTAAGGAATTCAATAAATTAAACTATTGAGTGATACAAAGGGATTTGGGAAAAGAGGATTCAAAAGAATATTATACTTTTGATGAAAGTAGAATAATCAATGACGTATCCAAAATGTATAGTAAATATTATGATCACGGTGATTTTATGGCAACTAATAAAATGGATGGAACTTTATTATACTCACTCATTTTCACACTATTGGATAAGAATTAACTAATGATATTCTTTTAGTATGATTTGGTCCTATATAATGAAGATTAAATTAATCAGCTGCTGAATTTTCACTATAGATAGAAATACATAGAACCTTTTACATTTGTGAAACTCTTTCAATAATAATGCACTTAGAGACTTGGATAAAAAGAAAAAAAAGGCGCATTTATATTCCAAAACCATTTCTGTAAAAAAGTGACTTTTGAAGAAATGCGATTTAGATCCTTTTCATCCTAAGCCTGCGTGTTATAGTAATACGAGGTCTTCGTACCCTTATTTACTGGCTCTATTTATCTAATGGATAATATCGCAAAATAAAGCTATGTCGAACATAAATAATTTTATATATATTGTTTAAGCATTTATAATTAAACTCGAAGAAGAAAATATTATAAATGTAGAAATGAGGTTTCACTTATAGTCATTTTGAATTAAATTATTTCGCAAAATTGGACTCAACAAATTTTAAATTATTTACGTATGCATATATAAACATGTTGCTGAAAAAAAATATTAAAAACATTCTACGCCTTAGTAAACATTATGATTGTAGTATATTATTTGACATTTCGCTATTAAAACGTGAAGGTAACTACTATTTATTATTACCTTCACGTAATGGTCGAAATTTTACTAAGTTCTGTTAAAAAAATTGGATGAATGTGCATTATCTTCAAAAATAAATGCAACTCATGTTAAATGAAAGTAAAAATAATATAATGTCAAAAAGGTAAAAGAAAACATAAAATCAATCTTGAAAATAAAATCCGCAAATACATCATAGCTCTTACATACCCCCGTGAAAACGACAGCACCTCCACTAATCCGCAGAGGCGACAGTCCGATTTTCAACTCGGCTGCTTCCTTAAGTGTGCATCAGCCATTGTCGAGTCAGCAACGGATCCATAAGTAAATTCCATCCGCCGTAAAATTAAATTTTTATACAATTCTAAGTATGCTTATATGCTAATATAATATAATAGAAAATCTTAAACGGTATGTTTGCAAACCATTTTTATATGGTTCTGAATTATTATACTTATTTGACAAAACTATACAGTGGCCTATATATTTACAACAACATTGTTTATCGCTGTTCGAGAATGAAACATCGAAACTTATCACGGCAGAAACCCTCGCCGGAGAATATTATTAAACGCTTTAAACAATATCGTCGGTGCAGGGAATAACCATTATACGTAGCATTACAGTTTTAACGTGGTTGCGTGTGAATTCCAGTGAATATACGTACATCATTACATTCCGCTGCACCATAACGACGAAGGCTAAAATAATAATATATCTAATCTATATATATATATATATATATATATGTAATATATACGCGTGCATAATAGAAATACTGTCGTTTATAGCTTTTGTCGTCGTCGTCATGCGTTCTTGGTCTATTCACTATTGTACTCGGAGAAATAATTCGATTTGCGCAGTGTTATACTATACTATGAACAGCCTGCACACGGTTATAAGGTGTTTATAGAGGTTTAAGTTTTTCTATTTTTTTTTTTTACTGCCTATGGCGCGGCGTCTTTATTTAAACGACCAAAGGTCTTTATAAATACAATACCTACATTGCGAGTGAGTGCAATGTATGTAATTTCAATAAATAAACTTAAATTTATATTATATGCGTATGGGCGTTGTACCACCTATGACATGGTAGCCTCTTTCCTTAGCCTAAGTCACTCGAACTAAGTCGTAGGGCGTTCACACGTTTCAGGCGCGGCTACAATATCTTGCTAGTTTTCTAGAAGTTTTGTTTACCAGTTGCATTGGAATGCAGTAGTTCCAGATTTTCGCATGGTTGTTGGTAAACTTTTTGATTTCGTACTGGATTGATGATGGTGTATTGCCATGATCTTGCTTCCTCTGTCAAGAAAATCCGTGTACACTTATAACATCATAAATATGTACAGAGATGTAAATATTATTAAAACGAAAGCATTTTCCACTGAATATACTTATTATATTCAATTGTGACAAGTAAATTAAATTTCGATAGAAGTATAGACTATAATATATACACTTATACTACAACTATTTAATTCCTGTAAAGGGTTCATAGCATTTTTAAGATTTTCGTGTAAACAGAGATCGCTCTTTCGTACAAGGACACCGTGTAAGGCTAATTTTCCATGTTCCTCTAACAGCCGTACTTAGTGCATTTTTTATTTCTATCAGTTTTTAATATAAACAAAAATACGCGTCCATATTAAATCGTAAAGAGAAATTTATTACAAAACGTATACAAATAATAATGTCTATACATTATAATGTCCATATGTGTATTAATTATGTGCGTACACGAGGATGAGTTTATGCATGTGGTGAGCGTAACGTATGTACACAGCATAATATATAATGTTTTAATAGATGTTACTTCAGATCAATAACTGTAGTCAATATTTTTATACCTGAAAATTATTATACTGTCTACGCATTCTACATTAATTAATATGTAATAACAAACATTTTATATATTACATTTCATTTAATTAAACAATGGCTAATATAAAATGAATGGTTTATTATTATTTATTATGATTTATTTTAAACTATTAAAAAGTGCTTTCACGATGAAGTCCAACAATGTATTATATTTACGGTCAGCATTTTACTGCAAACCGACGAAAATACCGCATACGTTATTCGAACGAATTTCTGTTGTTCTCTATACCGTATACCACATGTCTAAATGTCAAGAAGGACTATTATCGTTACGTTTGTGAGATATACGAAACCCATATCACGAGGGTGCTTCATGGACGAAAAAACAGTACGACGCTATACGAACGAGGTTCTCGAGAAATTTCATTCTCGATTTGAAAATAAAACACACATATTCATACAAATTGAAGAAGACATTTTTTTTTTTTTATTTCATATCAGCTTTTTGATATATATTTTTAAAATTGAAAATGAAATCTTAGCGGGTCTGTTAAAAATATGAAAAGTTTGAAGATTGTTTTCATTGTGAATTGTGATTATTCATAATATTATGTATACATAGAATATGTAGTTTATGCGCCGTATATTTATAATACTGCAATATTTGTGTGTGTGTGTGGGTCTTATGTTTGATATTTTCAAACAATACTTGTTGTGACTTTTCTAAAGATTATGAAACCTAATCTTTTTTAATAATAATTTAAAATTTTAATACACGCATGTATTTGTATATTATAGTTGATTAAGATTGAAAATAAATCACACAATGAATATGATCAATTAGAAAAATTAATTTAATTATAAATTTTACTTCAGGATTGAAATTTAGTACAAAGTAATAATTAAAAATTACATCAATATAATAATACATTTACTACCAATAAATTTTTCATATTTTATTTTATTATTAAAAAATTGTGATTATAGAATTTACACCTGTAACTAAGTATGTATTTTAATATAAAAAATACTCATTGAAGTAAAAAATACATTAACTATTGTTTACGTATATTTATACATATATCTTCATAACGTAGATAACAATGTGTTTTTCAAGATTATTTTATAACATAATATCATCAGAGTATAAATTAATAATTGTATAAATAATTTAAAAAGGATAAAATGTTAACCGTTTTGAAAATGTGATGATTGGCAATAAATTTATCAAGTCCAACGCTAATATTATGAGAACTTATTTTCTATACCGTAATACCTAATTGAGTACATAACACTTTTTTCATTTGATTCATTCAATTTTATAACTTCAATAAATGTAATTGTATTGTGATGACTATACTCAAATTTACTACAAGATTATTTTATAAGTGAAAATTACCGCAATCACGTAGAGTTGTAAAAAAGTTATATACGAGCACACCTAACGACAACCATAGTGACATAAAACGCTGTAAATATATTTTATGAATTTAGGTAATAAAAGGTGATCAAGTATGGTTACACTATAATAATACAAATTTTATTAAAACTAACTTATTCGATTTAATTTATGTTTTAATTGTTTGTAATATTAGATCGATATTAAGTAGAATACAAATTGATAATACTATATTGGTAAAAGAACAGACGATTTTTTTTTTTTAGAAAGTTAACTATGATTGTCTATTGATTATTGATGCATGGGTTTTTTTTGTTATCGAACAAGTAAATAAAATAAAAGTTTTTGAATATCATATAAAATATAATAATTTTTTTAATTATAAATTGTTTACCCATTAAAGAGGTTATGTCATTAGAATAGAGTAATACATTTATCTCCTAACTTTATTATATCGTGGACGGATGTATGAGTGATGTGTAATGAAAAAAAGTAACGTTGAATTGTTGGAACGTGTTCATAGTTTAATGTTTGTAGGCAAATACTTGAACCCAAAGTATTATTGCAATTGAATTTAGTTTAATAAAAAGAAAAATGCTATTACCTAAACAATATTGTGTCAAATATGCATGGTCTGTAAGTGTAACACAAATAATAATATAAAATAATAGTTATTATTTGTAAGCGTTTGTTGGTTTTAAAAGTGGTTATACTGCATTTCGATAAAATTATGTTTTACTAATTGTGTATAACAATAAAATTATTCGAACAGTAGAATATAGTGTTCTCGGAGGGTTTTAATTTTTAATCTAGTAAACTTGGTCCGAGAGGAGCAATGGTATCATAACTATTTTGTAATAAATTGTGAACAACGGCTTGTGAATAACAATTGACATTTTTATATACCTACTATATTTTTATACATACTACAACTAGGAAATATTTACAGAGAAGGAAAAATATGATTTCATAATTATTTTAATTTAAAAAGGTATATTACATTATGAGACATCTTTATACTCGTCAAGTTACACACTCGTTTCGGCAAACATTCACACTGCAATAAAACAGATTATTAAAATGAGCACATGGTTTACGAACTCTTAAGGTTATTATTCACATTAATAACCAACAGCGTGGATTTATGTTAATTGCATTTTTACACAAATAAAAAATTAAATAAAACTCTTGTTGTTTTCACTCGGTTCATCCATTAATTTTACAATTATTTCATTATTTTTTATTCCCTAAAGATTCAGTTCTTTCATAAAAAACATATAATATAATTCCTACGCACTTTTTATCAGTGTTCATACTTTTTAATGAAAAATTTATTTATATTAATTCAAAACACTAGAAGCATAATTGCAAACTATTCGTATTGTTGGTACATTTTACTATTAATTTATTGATGGTGAACTTTTTTTTTCAATTAGTACAATATTTGCCTATACATTTTTAAACACGAAAAATTTAACATTTGGACATTTTGTATACTATATAGTATATACTAACGAATAACAAACACTTGGACTTAAACTAAAAATTTACTCATATATAATATATATTTATTTATATAGTGTCCCATGGAGATCCGAGAAATACAATAACTTTTGTTCTGCTTGACATTTTAAAGTTTTTTTTTATTTTTTAAATAATTATTATCCTTCAGCGCTATAATAAACATATTTTTTAAACAGTAATAATAAGATAATTGAATTGAAAAATCATCTGAAATTGTAGTAAAATATGTGTTGAAAAAACCAAGATCACCATTTTATAAATTTAGTTTTTAGAAAATTTTTGATATCCAAAATGGTCATATATTATAAGTCATTAATTTTTAAACAATTTTTAAAGTTTTGAAAAAAAATTGATTATTTTTCTTATATTATCGGTTATAATATGTTCTAATGGTCTTATATTCCAAGACAGTGGCTGTGCTTTTTATTGGACTTTTCGTTGATTTCAAAAAATTATATAAAATTAACATAATAAATCTTAAGTAATATTTTCCAACAACAACATTTCTTTTCTCTTTTTTTTTAAAAAAAAAAAAAAAAACTATGAAATGGCTGAATTGGATTTTGAAATAATAATGTAAATCAAATTTAAATGTTTTTATTTTCGGTAGGAAATAAATAAAAATAAAAAGTCGATATTATACGTGTAATGCAAGCGTCTATATAACTTATATATACAAAGAAAAATTAAAAAAATATTGATTAGAACAAAAGTTATTGCAATTATCCGCTGTCACATCCAGTTTGGACATTCTGTATATAAAGTTGTGTCAATGGAAGGGGACTTAGGAAGCGAGTGAATAATAAAAATATTAATTTAATCAAATCAAAATGTGCACCACCTATATTTACGTAATGTAGAAAATTTTAAATATTTCATTATTTTATTTACTTTTTAGTACCGAGAAACTTTGAATTAAATACTTCAGCTTAGCCGGGGGATTTGTTGTTTGTTATTTTTCTGTAATGATGAAATTCTGCAAATGCGCGTGGCACTGCATGCCGGCAAAGCATATTATTTGCCTACGGTGGATGAGTTATACTACACCTATTTTGCCGAACACGCTTTAACTTTTGCCGAGTACCGGAGGTGTAAAACCAGCAATTGAATGGCATACGTATAGTACTGGCTGAGTATGTAAAAATAAAGTGTCGAAATGATGCGGCCAGTTGGCAGCGATTTATTGTCATTTATACGCCAAGTCTCGTGTCGAAAAAAACCAAAACCGAAACACTGTCCCGCGCATAAGTACGCAGCACATAATATTATTATATAATACGATTGGTGTGCACATATATTATACGCACACACTAAGATGTTGACCATCTCCCAGGGTTTAATATAGAAGGAAATAATGTGAAATGTAATAAATGATTAGACTTTTACCAGCTGCATCATACCTATTTTTCCTATAAACCGAAGCCGATCTCCGTGATCGCGGTTTATCCACCAGCAACATATTCACTCCATAATATACGGTCCGAAAAAAAAATAGCGGACAACATAGTATTTGTGACAATTTGTAGATTAAAAAGAAAAAAGTTCAAATTTTACATTTTTACGACCAAAACTGGGGATGAGCATCCTAAAAAATCGCCCTGTATACTACATAAATGATATGAAATAAAACACGTGGCGGGCGATAGGGCGATGGTGTAAACTTCCGTCGTCGAAAACACCGTCCGACGTCGGCTGGCGCGCGTTTTTGTGTACACGAGCGCGTCATAAAATCCCACGAGATGTAATAATTAAAGGGTAAACCGTTGCGGAGGAGGAAACGGACGCGTCGTCGGGGGCCCCCTTATTAGTGTTGCGTGTGTGCGCGAATGTATGTGTGTGTATGTGTGTGCGTATGTATGTGTATGTGTGTGTAATATAAGAATCCGAGGGTCGTCTTTAGGGCCATAAAACCATACACACACCATACCCGTAATGTGCGGGGCAAAAGACGTATACATGTATTATATGCAGACGGTTTCGTGTTTGCACGTCCGACGCGGTCAAGGGGACGCTGCAAGCTGGGGGTAGGGGAAGGGGGGGTTGAATGCGTTCGCCAAGATGATTCAAAGGGTCATGGACTATAATAGATATATATACACAATGCGTGTCGCGTGTAACCAATGATGAAGGCTGAAACTACGTTGTATATATTATTATATAATATAAACGTGTTAGCTCCGTCCGCCCTGCACATTGTGTGCACCGCTCCGGATCCTGAAAAATTGTTTTAAATTTCGAGATTTTCGATAACCAACTCATCGTGACATGGAATTTGTATTTAAAAATGATTACGAACTGATTGAGAAGTTGCTGCGAGAAAATAAAAATAATCACATATAAATTTCATCTCGGGATCATATTGTGTGCCAGCTATATATATAATAATATGATGACCGAGCTGCGCGCTAAAGTACCCCATAATATACGTATATCGATAAACCCGTAATCGCATTTCGTCTTTCATTATACAATATAATTGTGTATATTTTATGCATGTTTCCCGCGTCCTAATAGTGCTGCAGCTGTCAAATAGAGGTTACGTTCTCTACGAATAATTATCATCGAGAGACTATCGGCTATTGTATACCGCTCGCTTCCAGTGTTTCATATTGTATAGAGGTACGCGTATAAATGGGCATACGTAGTCCCACGTGTCGATTACGCCACATGAAATCGCTTCATTTTTACCTCTCTTTCGGGAATCCGACTGAACCGGAGTAACAGTACACCTATATACTTACCTATATATACATTGGTTTTACCACGGTGTGTTTTTTCGGTCTATTTCAGTTAACTATTTTCGGGACGGTAAAGGAAAATCTCAAAAAGTCGCATGCAATTTCTTTGTAGATTGGAAATGTAATACTTACGGTGTGTAGAGAGAGAGAGAAGAGAACGAGGGGTCGTTTCACATAAAACCTTGACCGTTTTCACCGGGTAACCGAGCTCCGTTCAAAATCTTTTTTTTTTCCCTCGGAACGCGACAACCGTCTGTAGCGGAATTTGAAATAATAAAAACGTACCACTGCCAGCACCATTGCAGCTTACAAAACGATGAGACGAGTTGGCCTGTACACATGAGCTGTTCACATTTTTAACTTTGATTTTCCTCTTTCCGTCCGGCGTGATTTCCTTTGATTTTAGTTATTTTTCAGTTCAATGGTTGTCATTCAAAACACTAATTCGGGTTTTTTTTTTTTTGGTAGCCCCCATGGGAATATTACCGCTGCACTTGTACCTACTCGCATGCACGCATATACTTACATAATATTTGATGTACAATAATATATTATGTATAGATATTAAACGACGCGCGAGGAGCCAGCCGAAGCCGATGATGTTATTCTCTGTAGTGTATGTATTATATATAAGCAAAACGTAAACCGTGAACGATAATATATTGCTCAACCAATCGCACGAAAATGATCGGAATGGTTATGAATCTTTTAGTTCTCGAAACTGTTTGATATGCGCACAAACGCTACGAGAAGTACGGAAAATTCGATATTAAGCCAACGGCCTAATCGGAAAATTATAAGCTACTACATACCTACTACAATAACGATGACGATATTAATACAATAATCATACGCCGTAAACCTACACCCTGTGCTGTGCATGTCTGCATTTTATAATAACAATTTATCTGCAAAAAGTAATCATTAGGCGCATATGTATTTTAACAATTAACACATATTATAATACAATATATATGTATTATAGTGTATATATTCATAACGTGTACAAGGCACGCACTGCAGCTGGTTTTGTTTTGCTACGCGCACTGGCAAAGCTCTAAAAACTTAGTTCGTAAACAAATTATGTTTAAATATAATTAACAAGTGTAATGTATGTTCGTTTAACGTTTACCATCAACTATAGCCTTGAGGTTATTCCTTGAGATTAATTCTAAACATTTCTTGTGATCAAATAATTTTGGTGTCCGTGGGAAAATTGCTGGAAAAAATTTTAAAGAAATACGCACATAATTATATACAATGTATTTTATTATACATCAGCGATTTATATTTTAATAAAAATAAAAAAAAAAAGCATAGGTATTTGTAATTATAAATATTATGTTTGACAAATATCTTACGGAAATCAAATATTGTCCAATATAAAAACATAAAAATAGATATTTCGATAAATATCTGGGAAATATACAAACATAATACTTTTAGAATTGGATTTCGATTTTTATGAGATAAACGATTTGGAAAATGTTAAGAACTTAAGGTATTCGTTTGTACGAAAAAAAAAAAATAAAAATAAATAAGCAAATAAAATACATATAGTCACGTAGAAAATTTGTCAACTGGTGTCGAAACTGGAAAACTATCGATTAGATTCTTTTCGAGCATTAAATGCATTCAAGACTGAAATGCCTGATGCGTTGGAATTAATTTTTTCTTTTGATACTGTATACATTTATAGTGACTTGAACTAAACGCTGTATATTTTAATTTAACGTTTACTTGAATATCCTATTCATGTTTTATGCAAGGTAGATAAAATGTTTTATTAAACATTTTCTTATATATATATATTAATGTATTACCTGTGTCCTACATAATATACATATAAACATTTGATTTATCTTATCTGTATATTACAATAAAATATTACATTTTGTCTAAAATAAGGTTGGTTAATTAACTTTGAAATAAATTCCAGTTACGATGACCGACATTATAATATATTATCAAAGTAAGATTCGTTTAAATTTCGAAGTAAAAATCTTTGTCGTATAAATTACTGCATGTTAACATTAAGAGATTAATTATTTTAAACTTTCGTTTTTGAACGTCTACTATTTTTCAAATCGTTTTTTTCACACCAGTACAAATAAAACTCGTACTTAATAAATATATTATGAAACTTTGTGTGTTTTAAATTTATATCACTATTTATAAACAACAATTTTTTCATACAATACACTGCAAATGGATATGGAATACATAAATAAATAAAAACAAATGGACTCTTGTCACATTACGTATATTGATACGATATTACGAGTATATTGTTTCTACATGGTTTCAAAAAGTTTCTGTAAAATTCACAGAATGAAATTGACTACCTACATTGTATGATATAATTTATTGCAATGTATCTCTGCTATATTATTATATTTATCTGTTGTCTATGAATCAATATTTTATTTTTAATTTTCTTTGGCCATTTAAAAGTATTGGTCTACATTACGGTAGAATTGATTTTAAGTTTGTGGTCGTACTTCAATAAGACATATTTATCGGCACTCGGCAAAGGTTTAGAATTACGAATTCTGATGATTAAAGATAATAACTGTTTGAGGTTTGATATTATTTTCTTAGATCTCTCTCCACTTCCATCTCAACGTATACTGCGAATGGATGAAGTATATAATAGTAAATATTACTCATAAATATTTTTAAGTTTTGCTGTTAATTGTTATTACTAAAATTATTACTAAAACAGTTTAAGAAAATGTATAATACACTATCCATTAGTACACATTTGAATATCGACTATCCTATGGTTTTTAACCAATTATAAGACTATAATAATTTTTACGTTTACAAAAAGTATAGTTTTGATGTATGAAAAACAACACAATATAATATATTACTATTGTTAAACAGACTGATCCACATGTATTATCATACCATTTATTGTACAGTTTCAAAGGGCTGTTTTACAGTAATAACAGTATAGTTATAATGCAATAATAACATGTACGCTTAAATTATTTAAAAGCAATTATAAATGCGCATAATACATATATTATTTTAAAATTATTTTGATATAATATCGTCTAAAACAAGAAATTTTAATATTCTACCTACTGTAATAATAAGGACGTCTGGACGTGTACACCTATTACATATATTATATTACAAGTGTTATTTTATTTTTTAGTCGACGCATGTACATTTTACAAATTATTTTTTCAGCAATGTTTTCCCTTCTCCAAGGTTTTAAAATAATGCACAGCACTCAAAATAACATATTATAATACCAGCCCATACTCACCCTAGTTTGTTTTTCATTATCCGTTTTTTTTTTTACATTTTATATCAACAAAGGTAAACAAAATATTACGTTCGTTTCTTTTCGTACAATAAGGTTGTTTATACTACGACGTGCGCATGTATATTGTTATTATTAATTATCGTACGCCGTACCGTGTGATTTCGAAACGTTCTAGGTACATCGTCAACGTTTTTAACGGGTCCGAGTTGAGATTTAACTTTTTTCGCCTATTGTTTATGATAATTTCACCAACAACATACCGCGGCGACGGCAGACGAAATGATAATCTCGATATTATTCCGTTCACGCGAAAGTTGTAAATGAATTCGCGCGTATACCGTATAATATGATTATGTCCTACGTTAGGTATGTAAACGTATATATAATTATATTATCAAACTTTTACGGTCATTCACTACGAGCGAAATACACAAATACTGCTAAAAGACACATTGAGTTGATTAAAAGAGTTATAATCTTAACTCTTGATCGTGATTAAAATGATTAGTAAATGGATGAGTTGAAAAATAATTTTCAGTCGCGTAAAAGCAACAAAAAACTGTGCTCGGTGGTTTTCTTAAAATTACGTGTACCCAATGTTTTTCTTCTTTCCTGTTGATGATAATAATATTGTTGTTTTGTAAAATAACTCGTTAATAATTTTAGATTTTCGATAATAATCGGTGTACACAAATCAGATAAAATGCAATGCGCGCCGTCCAACAGTATTGGTATATAGTCTGTATATTATAGAGCAACAGCGCGTAGTATTATCAAACCAAGTGATTTATCGTTGGTCCGCGGATTGAATGGTCGTCGAAAGGCTGTGCGTTTGATAAAGCCGCACGTCGTCAACACTACATCTCGATGCACAAAAAGCAGACCTCATTTAAACGGTTGGTGGCGTTGGACAGAAAAAATAAAAACGTACGACCTATCAAAATATCCATTATGCTGATCTAAAAAGGTAAACAAAAAAAAAAAAAAAAAACAAAAAAACTACAACAAAAAAAAAAAAAAAACGGTGGAGGATTGGAAATCGATGTTAAGGTCGAGATTTGTTATTGTTCGAATTGAAGTGTTGAAAAAACAGTTTCGAGTATCTTCGAAATCAATATCTATAAATATTACAATCGTATACAGTGTATAATATTATTATACAGAGAATGCTTGGTTGGGTTAGGGAGCTTGGAACCGCGACCACCTCCTCGCGGTGTAAAACGTAGTCTGAGGGTTAAAACGTGCCCCCGTACGTTTAACCCTCAGACTGTGTTTTACTTGAAGTGCAAACATATCGCTTATTTGCACCTTTATAATATGTATACCTATATAGCTTTCACTACAATTAAAATACTGTTCGGTTAATACACTAACACATAAATTAGCATATTAATTATGATTTTGCTGTGTACACATTAACGTCAATAACCATAATTATATATATATATATATATGTATGTATGTATGTGTACCTAAATTATTATAAATCGCGATTTTAGCTGTGTGTAAATTTGAATAACATGTTTTTTTTTTAGCTTTTATTTTAGTACATACAATCTATAGATAATTTTTTACAATAAGCATTTTTTATATTATATTATATATCAAACATATTGTATATTATCTGGATATTATATATACGTTATATTATTGATTATGAGGCAACATTTTTTCTAGTCGGAATAGGATGATGAACTGGTTAAAACTTACAGTTCATTTTGCTCTTCCAATACAGTTCGTGATCGCGATATAAATCATCTTTTCAATATAGATCAAATTTATAATTAAATTTCACAACTAAACTCTACACTCTATCGGAAAATCGATATTCTATGTTGGAGTGATTTTTTTTTTTTTAATTTATAAGATCAGTAGAATAAAAGCGATATAACTGCGAGTTGAAAACGACAAAATACATTTTGATACAATTGGAAAACAAAATTTATATAATAACAATATATTTCACACGGATTTCACGAACAATATTTCTTTTCCCAAATATTATTACTACGAAAATGTCTCATCTCTGTCTTTTATCCATTATCAAAGAAAAATATATAGTTATATATATATATATATATATATAAAAATTATTAAACATTTTGGAAAATCATTCTCGTCTCATCCAACTTTGAATCTTTTAATATTTCCTCACTGAATACTGCGCGCACTGTTCTTAGAAATTTCCCATCAAATTAAGAATAAAGAATAAAAAAATATCGTCTATAATATTTATTATAAAATCGCATGGCAAAAGTAATTCATTGAAAAGCACTCGGTAAAAATTAATATTATTGCGAAACACCATAAATCTATTTCTAATACGTCGCCGTCAACTCGAAAAAAATAATAATAATAAAAAGACAAGTATGTATCCTCAAAGCCATCGTACAAATATATAATATACGTGAAGTTTCAGTTAATGCACGCTTTTATATTATATTTTATTTTATTGTATGATGTTAGATCAATATAGGTACCCAACCGTCGTAATCTGTCGAAATTGAATGTCTGTATTTTACCCATCGTGTTTTCGCTGTGACAAAGTTACGTATATAGCAGCTAGGAAGTACATGTACACTGTATTATATACACACACACATATATATATATATATATATATATATTTATTTGTTTCAAGTTTAGTTTCCAAACTTGACAAATCTCATACCAAAAACTTTCATGTTGTGGCTAATAATAATGAAGTTTTTGATGTTCACCCGTTCGCGCATCTTTTGATGTTGGTGCGGTCCGCGTACACTCCTCGAAGTCATTTATAAAGTACGCGAATTTCGCACCCGTATATAATATCTTGCGTGTGTGTGTGCGTGCGTGTGTGTGTTTGTGTGTGTATGCGTGTGTGTGTGTGTATGCGTGTGTGTGTGTGTGTGTGTGTGTGTGTGTGTGTGTGTGTGTGTGTGTGTGTGTGTGTGTGAGTGTGTTTGTGTGTGTTT